>SNQJ01S0046079.1:85943-106357 GCA_010110895.2 Picea sitchensis
CTTAGTCTATAATCATTCCACCAACATGTTCAGGCATGTTGTCTACATGCACAAACACACATCAGTATGCACCAAGCATTTGATCTTTCATGCCTATTTATGCACATTCATTTTATCTTTAGTCTATGCATCATGCATCAATTCTATCATGCACTCCAATGCATATTTATTTCATATTAATTAAGTATTTAGCTTTATTGTTGTAGATGGTTGTCTTTGAATTTCTGTAGAACCCTGTTTCCCTATGTGTTTCTATTTTGCTCAACTTTGCACCACTAGCCCCTATTCTACACCTACCAGCCAAGCCTCACTTAGTCATCCTGCATTTCCATCCACTGGTTGGTCCACTAGTGCTTCCATATCACAACTACTTTATACAAAGAATCATGTCCCAACATTTTTTTGTCTAAATTCTCAATATTCATAGTGTTGTAACATGCACTATTCCAACTGAACATTAACACTGCAATCTAATTAACCACTTCCCATTTTTCTTGACCAAACCGGCCTTGGAATACCATTATCATTGACTGGCATTTCAACATTCTTAAATACTTCTTTCATGTCTTCTTTGTACTATTCCTTTCCGCCCATGGCTTTTCTCAATATTAAATATCTCTCTTCACTTCATTGAGTGATTCACTGTGAAGCAATTTTTTTTTTGGCCATTCAATACCACTCTGCTCCAATGGAAATTCCACCCTTTTCTATTTGCACCTGTACCTTGATTTTGTTGCGCACTCTGATAATAGAGGCATCTTTCTTGATTGTGTAATTTTAGACAAGAGTTGCTAGATCATATCTAACAATTCCTTCTTCCTACATTCCCATGATTTCTCATAGAGATTACTTATACAGCCATAAGTCACACCTCATCTCATGATATCCTTTCTCCTTATCTTGCAACAAGCTTTGTTTCCTTTACTATATTTCTATCTTCAAGGTTATGGAGTCTTCCTTGTTCCTTATATTGCAACAAGCTTTGTTTCCTTTACTATATTTCTATCTTCAAGGTTATGGAGTCCTCCATGCTCCTTGTGCATGCAATGACATTCTTTACTTGTTGGGTTCATACCATTTGTGAAAATATCTAATGACCTTCCTTTGCAATCCACTCAATCACTATAGCATTTGAATACTAATATTCCTTTGCTTTTATTTAGACCCTTAACAACCTTGCAACACCTTCCATGAACTTTCCTTTGCATTTCTTTGATGCTTGAGCCATCTGCACAAGATTGAACTCTTTCATGTCCAATGGATCCTGGAATTAATTTAGAATAGACCCACATCATTCTCAATTGTGTAATCTTATCCTCTTTCTAGAAATCATTTTCACACAACACTCTCTGCAGAGTGCTCTTCTGCTTAATGGCACACAACACTCTCTGCAGAGTGCTCTTCTGCTTAATGGAAATGCCCTTTTAGTAAGCTTAGCCTCTCTTTTTTCAAAATATTTCTCTTCAAATGTGCCTCTAGGCTTATGCATAGGTACTATCCTAAGAATATACACTCTTAATTACACAACAATCACCTTTGGCACTCACCTCTATCATTGGGAAGGTTTCTCCAACTTTGACACCATTGAGAAAAATATTCACATCAAGTAATTACATGGTTCATGAAATTCAATTCCACTTTTCATTACTTTCTTTGTAGCTCTTTATTACCTCAACTGACTTATACCAGCTTCTTCCATGTTTCCATAACTCTGATACCCAATCCTAGGATTGAATTCATTTGATTATACCTCTAATTTTGCAAGAAATGTGCATGTAATCATTATTATTAGAAATGTGCATGCATAAAACATTTCATCATAAATAATACAGGTTATTTCTTCATCAATTTATGAAGGACACATTTCACCAATTCAAATTTTGATTTTATTTATGTATTCCTCCCCGAAAAAACTTCCCAGCGATTGTACTCATGCCTTAATTTCAATTCTGAGTAAAAAGTTACAACAACTACATGTTGCAACTCCACTCTTTTTACTGCTACAGAAATCTATTTATTAATTTTGAGAAATTTGATTGACAAAATCAAAATTATGGTTTGACATGTATCTTATACTCCTCAATACCTTTCCAACGACTATTTTTTTGCTCAAATCCGAGCTCCGAGCTGAAAGTTATGGTCCGGAGAAGTTTAGGTTGTTTTACTCAATTTACTCATGTTTGCTACAGGTGTCTTATTTCTCTTCCTGCAGATTTTCAGGTATCCCATAACCAAAATATGACTCTATCGCTAGCTTCTATGGGTCATAATATTTCCATCGACTATTCCTGTGCCCCAGATGGACTTCTGAGCATAGAGTTATGCCCTTTGGAGTAATATTGGTGCCAAAATTTTACCCTCACTGTTTTGGTTGTAACTTTCTCATCCGAGCTCCATTTCATGAACCATTTAGATATTTGGATAGATCTCTTCGAGTTATTTTATTTGAGATAAAAAGATAGAGTTTTCCTTGGTACACTCTATTCTTGTGGGTTTTGACTTGCTAAAAATGTCGTTTAGGGCCTCAAAAATGCCCCACAAGTTAATGACCTTCAAAAATATGAAAATTTCAGAAAATTTCACATTAAATTTATTGTTTTGTTACTGTAACAGTTCTTTAAATATAAATCATTGATCTCAAATCATGATACACATCAACCGTTGATCCGACCTTGTCGGCCATCAATGATTGGTATCATCCTTTGGATGCACAAAACGTTTTTCCAAAGCTATCGATCCTACTGTCGGTCGTTAGTCCATCTCCCCGACACTTGATTTTCAAACAAATCTTAAATCAGTCATCAACGATACTTGTTGGTGAATGAAAACTCTTTGTTGAATCTATCGATGCTCGACCACCGACCCATCAGTGATCGGCGATCCCCGATGACTATCGAATGATCTCCCAAATTGGTCGATTTGACCATCAACCATCGACCACTTCTATAGGGTGACATGGAAGTTGCTAATGTGGCATGACACATCATCCTAAGGTGCAACTTGGGTGACATGGCATGACACGTGGATGATGATTTCATCATCATCTTTCCCCCATCGGTCATCGATCGATTCTCTTGGACAACCCAAATACCTCGTTGACTTCAGTTGACGCTGAACCATTGGTGCATCAGCCCTTGGTGACTTATTGCTTGGTTTGAACACTCCGCCAAATTCGACTGACCTCCGACCATTGACCCATCAACCATCGACAACGTTTTTTACTTGTTTGGGACACTTCGTCAAATTGGTCGAAGCCCGATCACCGTCCAATCGGCCATCAGTAATTGAAAACACTTCGGTAGATTTGGCCAACCCCTAACCATCAACCATCGATGATCATATATGTCTTATGGTCGAACCAAACTCTTCTCCATTTTGGTCGATCCATCCATCGGTTGTCAGCGATTTCTCTTGGAAAATTTCCAACACTTTTCCAAACTTCGCCGATATGACCATCGATCGTTGGTGGATTCTATTTTTGAACTTCACACTTATAAAATTTTAGACCAAAACCCCTATGAATACAAATCGTCGATCTGATCCATTTCCCATCCCCTGAAATGAATCTTGGTCAACGATTTGATCAACCTTTCAAAAGGCTGAAACATTACGAATTTTTACATTTATCATAGTGAATCCCAACCATCAATCATGAGATCAAGCATGATCTCAGTCATCAATTCTCAAAATTGCCTGTAACTCTACAGGAGGCCATTAAAACTCAAATTTTGACCATTCCAGGTCGAATTTCGATCTGTAAGTTCACCGCTCTACTCCATTAACCATCTCAAACTGTCTGAAGTCATTAAAACTCATATTTCACTCATGGAATTGGGGATTTCTCTCTAAAAACTCCATTTTTTTCCCAAACCTGTCACATACAAAGTCTACAATGATGAATTTCATGAATTCACAACCATCTTGGCCCATACAAGCCCGATGTTTGAACCGTAGCTCCGATACCATAATGTAACATACCCAGCGCCCAATTGAGAAACATTACATGCAGAAACTCATTAACTTGTTAATATTTATTGCTAATCAAATTCCAGTAACTTGCCAACCGCAGATCACACACATATTTTACCATTTGACTGATACTACAATTCTAAATGCATCTAACAACATATATTAAACATGAATACAATTTTTCAAGAAAAAACAAACACACAGCATTCATATAAATTATTTACACATTGGAATTTAACATAAGAACATAACATAAACACTTATCTATTAATGATTAACAAACTGGCTGCAAACGAAGGATGAACCTCCCATCCATAGGCATTGCTGATAATTTTCTCTCATCATCAAGCCACCCCTGAGCTGAGGCTATGAGTCCACAAAGATATCCGGCCCACTAGCTATCCACTCTCCACATAGAGTAGCCCCAAACCCAGGTTCTAGTCTCACAACAATTCCAAACCTCTAGCTCTCTCTTTTCCCCACAACCTGCACTACCCAAGGAATGTACCCCCTTCACTTCTCACAGACCCTCGGGTTGTACCATTCATTTATCAGGGCCACTAGTGAATTCATTTGGCCAGGAATCACTCAACTAGGAACTCTAGGAAATCTCATTTGTTTCATGTTTTCTCACAGCATCCTTCGCAAGGCTCTGAGATATTTCCTCAACAGGAAATCTCACCACAGGATTACAGCTTGATTTATCGGCACACATGCCTCTATCTTAGCATAAAAACATACCCAAACAATGGTTTCCTTCAAGTATACCATGGCTGGTCCTCTTCCCCGCATCTACCCTTCTCTGCTTCCCAAAATCTATATGTAAAAATTGTCCCCTCCTCTGCATACGAATTTCCTCTTCTTCCTTTCTTTCTTGACTCACACTACTCTCAAGGATGATTGTACCTCATCCCATTATCTCCAATAACTATGGGATGTGACCACTCACACCCACCCTCTTCCATGAGTTTAATGATTTGCCTCTCATACACTCAATCAACAAATAGAAGGTTATAAAAAAAGATAATAATTTCAGGAATGTGGATTGGATTAATACCCATGAATAATTCCCCCTTGGAGCCCTCTCTCTCGTGGAATCATATCCTATCGTTCTTCATATATTTCGTATTGCAGCCAATGATTGCTTTTTTTATTAATTATTTCAATGCTCATAATCTACAAATCGGCCCTCGACCACAATAAATCAATACAGGCTCTTCACCCCAACGCATCGGCTCACCAGCCTAATTCACATTAATACAATTACATTATAATTCATGAGGATTAGAACTAGGTATGTTACATCAAGTGGTATTGTGGTACTCCTTACTTTCCATTACACATAGTACTCAATGTTCTGGACCATAATAAATCAATGGAAATAAGAGGGCTTGCAAAAAATTTGCATCGCGGATGAAGGGATGCACACCCTCCACAAAGGCACCCATAAATGAGACAATGCAAACCCTTAACATTTCAAGAACCCCGTGCCTAGAAATATTGCCCCAATCCATGCTATACTCATTACATGACTTATATGGGTTCTTCTTGGGAAACATTCCTTGACTTGGGGGTTGTCCTACCCAATAGGGCACCTTGACACCCCTCCCATACCTAAATTTGGAAAAGATTATAAGGTCTTTGAGAATTTGTTTAATTTGAAAAGAGAGGTTTGATGCACATGTTTGGGTGGTTCTCTTATTAAATGTTTCTTACTTGGCATGATTCATATGACTTGTGGACCCTTGGAGGGCGTACTTGTTTGTCTTTGTAGGACTTTTCCCGATGAAAACTATCTATGAAGGAATTGTGCCACTTAGACCTTCATAGGGACTTGGAAACCCATGATATGGATGTTAGACCCCACGTCTAGGGAACTATTGATGATGAGTGTTGCTCATGGAATATGAAGGACGTTTCCTTTAGAGGCACCTTAGCATCACCAAAGGACGAGATTGTACCTTCCCCCGCTTGAATGTTTTCCTTTGGAGGCATAGATGTCACCCTTCTATCCCTTGACGTCCCTATGGGCTAGGGTTTGATGGTTCACATGGTGATTTTCTGGGAGGAGGGATTTAGCATGGACCTTGGCACATGAGAGAGTGACACTTGGCCTTTGGAGGCCCAACGTCACCCTCTTAGGGCATGATGTCACCCTTCTAGGGTTTCATTTGATGTAAATTTTATATTTTGAATTTATGTAAAAACAATTTAGGAGTAGGCCCCTCTTGAAGAGACGTGAATTTTCATTTGAGTCTCTTGGATGGCTAGGGTTTCCATATAAATATGGCTAGCCAAGATTCATTTTTATCATTTCATTTTTCTCACACGTGTGAGAGACTACTTCTGAAATTTTTGCTATATTGGGGTTACTAGCTCTTTTTACTCATGTGTTATCTCTTGGAAGTCAAGTGTGGATACTTATTTTCTTATTTATGGATGATATTGTTGCAATTAGGGTTTGTTCTTGCCATATCTTGGTGAAGTAAGTAAATTTCTGCAATTTCATTTCATGCTATTGAATGTTTTATGGTAAATTTTACTTGTTCATATTGAAGATATTGCTTGATAAAACCCTAAGAGAGGATCATAAGTTCTTCCTCTCTCACAAGGTTAATTTCATCCATAAATTTGTGAAGGAATCATACCTAGGGTTAGACTCCTAAATCCCTAAAGTGCAAGCACTTTAGGAGTTTGATTCTAGAGTCTTGATTGTGACCTAGTTGAAGTACCTAAGAAGGGAGAAAAGGTTGCTAGAGCCCAAAAGTGCTTGCACTCTATCAAATCCTTATCCTCAAGGCTTGAACCTTAAGTCCCTACTATGCTATAACCTTAGAGTTCAATCCCTATACCTCTTAGCCTTTTCTAGCTTCATCTCCAAAATATATTGCATTGTTTTTATCAAGACTCCATACCCCTAAGGCACTAATTATTAAGCTCTCTTGTGGTGAAAGTGATCAAAAAACTCTTTATTATCAATCTCTCAAGCTATCTACTAACTTAACTAACACTAGCTTGAGATAATTTTATATCAAACTTGTTGTTGCAAAGGTTTGCTACAAACATCTAAATACACTTTTATTTGATGCATACATTGATTAAAAGGTGGTTTAACTTGCCAGAAATTGCATCTAACAATTAGGTCATGTTCTATAGAGTTTATGCTAAATTTCAATTCTCAATTGTTTCATTTATGAGTCATATTTCTTGTTGTCATTAAATTTACTTTATTGTTGTTATACTACTCTTTACTGGTGCAATTTCATAACATCCATAGCAAAATATATTGTCTAGTGTATTGAAGAAGCGTTTATTGTATGTTTGTACTTGGAAATCACATTATATATACTATAAATTGTTCTTGTTCCATGAAGGTACTCATACGAGCTTCATACCTCTTTTTCCTTTGACCTAGACTCTGACTTAGGTGATCAAGAGAGGGGGCGGTATGCTTGGATATCAAACTTGCTATTTTGATCCCTTGAGGTCACCAGGGAAGCCTCCCTTATGGTGGACCTCCTCCATCACTAAAATGAGGGGATTTCTTACTAAGGTGGAAATTATAGGATATCATGTAGTTATGCAAGGTTTGGTGATCTTGTGTTGGGATTTGCACAACTACAAATACTACAATAACACTCCTGACGATACTTGGGAATCCATCTCAATAGACTACATGTCAAGTATTTGATGTTTTTATAGCTTCGGTAGGTATTCCCACAAGTGGCCTTGGTGTCAAGCATGTGGGAATATTCATTGGCACCACAATGGAATTTTTCGATTGGTAAAAACCCCCTTGGATTGGAGCTTGAGGCTTCATGGGATTGTTGATGCACTTTGGGGGCTTGTGTTGGGGCTTCACACTAACATGGAGGAATAAAGAATTCTAATTTAATGTTGAGTTTAGTGGAGGGATTCTTAGAGTAAGCTAATGGGTTTTAAACTCACATTAAACTCTCATAAAAGGAGAGGAGAGATCGTAACAATCTCACTGTAACATTATGGAGTTAGCATAAGTGAGTGATCACTTGTGCTAGGAGGCTTAGTGATTTCAACAAGTGTGATTATGCACTTTGGAAAATCTGGCCTAAGGTTCTTGGACATTCTTTCTCTTCAGTTTTTCAACCTAGAAAGATAGTTTCACGTGGGAAGAGAGGCCACATATGTGAACATGAGGAGGAGAGAGAAATTTCACACATGTGAGGTAGAAGAAGCAATCTGCACATGTGAGGGAGAAGAAGTAGTCTTCACATGTGAGGGAGAATAAGAAATATGCACGTGTGGAAGAATCAATTTGTACAGTTGCACGTGTGGTACAGAACAAGTTCGTACAATCACACGTGTGACCAGAGCCATATAACATCATGTGTGGAGAGTTTCAGGTCACATGTGTGAATTTCTGGGAATTTTAACAGGTCCGTACAATTGACATCAGCATGTCGTACAGTAGGTCTGCAGAAGATTTGTAAGTGGGAATTTATCCTGAGTATTTTGTTGATATTTTGTGGTTTTGAGAGGACTGGTTTTTTCCTCAGATTTGGTGATTTTTTTATTGCTGAGAGGGATGATTTTTCCCTCAAAAAATTATATTTGGCAGTTTACATAATATAAATTTTATGTCTCATGTTCATGGATAATTTCTCTTTGATATTTATGTTTTTGCTACTGTAATTTTAGTGTAAAATTATTTAGCGATAACAGCCCTAGGGTTTACTGTTTAGGTCACTTGAAAGTAATTTTCAAATTTGAAATTAGTTGCATAAAAATTGACATGGTATCAGAGTTGAGGCTTTGAAGAGAGAGAAGGTTCTTCTTGAGACATAAGCAGATGTAGATTGGTGGTACAATAGATTTGTTGTTGAGGATTTTTTTTTTGTTCTGCGTAGGTCAAAATGGTGAACACTCTGAAGATTGAGGACAGGTTGGAAGGGGAAACAAATTTTCAGGCTTGGAAGGCTAGGATTCTCTTTCTATTGGAGGAGAATGAACTCAAAGAGTATGTAGAGGGTGTGGTTATGAGTCTTGTTGATCCGCGGGAATTGGAAGCTGATAAGAAGAAGGAAGTGAAGGACAAGAGGATAAATTTTTGACTTTGTGAAGGATCATCTAATTCCTCACATCTCCGAGAAGAAGACAACTAAAGAGATGTATTATGCTTTGGTGGGCTTGTATCAAAGCAGGAATGCAGGACAAAAATTGATTTTGAAGCACCAACTCCAAGCTTATGAGATGTCCAGTTTAGACAAAGTTGTTAGCTACCTCATGAGGATCACTCAAATTCATGATTAGATTTCAGCTATCGGTGAGGTATTTGATTATGATGAGCTAAAGAATGTGGCATTGAGTGGTCTTCCTGGGTCTTGGGAACCATTTGTGCAAGGGATATTTACATGAGATAATTTTCCATACTTTGACATAATGTGGACCGATTGCATCCAGGAGGAGGCTCGGTTAGAGTCCTGGATTGGAAAGAAGAAAGGCAACAGTGATGAAAACCAAGCCTTGATTTCTCATACCAAGAAGGGAAGAAGAGGTGGTTATACAAAGAGAGAGGTATCTCTGGAGCGGAGG
Source organism: Picea sitchensis (assembly GCA_010110895.2). Classification (NCBI taxonomy): domain Eukaryota; kingdom Viridiplantae; phylum Streptophyta; class Pinopsida; order Pinales; family Pinaceae; genus Picea; species Picea sitchensis. The sequence continues at coordinate 95,484 of SNQJ01S0046079.1, forward strand.
AGGAAGAAGGACCTTAGGAAGTTAAAGTGTTTTTCTCATTATGAGTTTGGTCATTATGCCTCACAGTGTCCACAGTTGAGGAGACGGGGAAGGAAGCAGCATACATCAGCAACAGAGGTTGATGATGTTACAAACAAGCTTCATAGGGAGTTCTTATTGGTCTCATCCCTTTCAAGTATAGTCTCTGGTGATGGGACTTGGTTGGTGGATAGTGGAGCCTCATGTCATATGATAGGACGAGAGTTGTTTGAGAGCCTCACAGATACTGACTCATGTATGTGTGTGGAGCTTGGTATGGGGAACAAGCATGCAGTACAAGGATCTGAAACAATGTGCTTCCAGTTGGAGTCAGGAGATGTGTTGAGGGTGATCAATGTGAAATGGGTGCCAAAATTCAGGAGGAGTGTGTTCACGGTCTCAGATATTGAGAATAAGGGACAATATGTATTGTTTTGATATGGAAAGGTGTTATTTGTGCCCAGAGGATCTAGCTTCAAATTAGTAGTATTTTTTGGAGTTAGAGAGAGAAAAATTTATAGGATGAAGAGCCAGCCTATGAGAGCTATGGAAAAAAATAGCAAAGTAATAGAGGTCAGGGAGCAGGTAGCTCTAGAGGTTGTACAGATTCAAAGGGATTTTGACTTCATAGGGAGGAAGCAATCTCAGAGGGAGATTCAACCATTCAAAGGAATTCTACCTTCAGGTTCATATGGGAGAGAAGAATCTTTTAAGACTGTTAGAAAGGTGTCATGGGTTGAGGATGTTGCGCATATGTTGTCATTGATGTCAAAGTGATCATGGACATGGTCAATTATAGCGCAATGACAAAAAAGGATGAAAATAGAATTGTGCTCAATAACAGAAAGTATGGTGCACATAAAGAGGAAGTCGTGAAAGGATGAAAACAGAAGTGCGCAGAAGGATCGAAGGATGAAAGGATCAACTACGCAGAAAAGGATCAATGACGCAGAAGGTATGGCACAAACTATGGCACATAGACATAGGAAGTCATGAAAGGATGAAAATAGAAGTGCGTAGAAGGATCGAAGGATAAATGATGCATCATAAGTGAAGTATGACGGTGCAGACTGCAATAGAGTTCCCTATCTGTGACTGTGAAATGGATCGGCAGATTTTGTTGTTGCATTGCGATGAAGGATGTGAAATGAATACAAGGTGCCTTAAGATAGTGCTACACACGACGCAGTGGAGTGTGACGAAACTAAGTCGGACGTTTGTCAATGGTGCAGAAGCAAATATGTAGGGTTCTTCGAGATAGTGCGATGAACGAGGCAATGGATTGGGATGAAACAAGTGGAAGTTCAGCAGTCAAGTAAGAAATTCATCAGGGCGTGCTCACAGTTTGGTGGGGTGACTACATGAGTGCACTGCAGGGAAAGTGCAACAAGTTGAAGACTTGTGACTTGAATTTTGCGCTCATATTCTATCTGCTCATTGGGCGCTCTGTAAACTAGAATGTGAATGGTTGCATCAATTTTGATGAGATGCAAGATTTGGTCTGTTTGATCTAGTCAAAGAATGTCCAATCGTAATTGAACAAGAAATATTCTTAATTTAGACAGAAGTTTGTCCACATATAACTAACTGGAATTTCGTCTGGTCAAGATATGTCCACAATGTAACTATTATGAGTCCACAAAATTAATTTAGACAGAAGTGCGTCCACATATAACTAACCGGACCTTGATCTCGTCAAGGATTGTCCACAATGTAACTATTATTAGTCCACACACAGCTAGTTTAACTGTGGAAAAGGTGTTATAAATAGAGATGTGGTTTGATCATGTAAGAGAGGCATGTAGTGGGTCGAGGTCCTATACCGATAGAAATGAGCAGAAATTGTGAGATATCAGACTATCTTGAGTTGCAGAGAAAAAAAAATTAAAAGGTCTAGTAGTGTAAGAATTTTTTTATTAAAGAAAACCAAATACAGGGTGCCAAGGTGGTGCTAGGATGAGTTGTAGCTCATTGAGGATTGGATTCCTCATCATCTGTGACAGGTTGGTGCTCGAGAGGATTGGTGTCTTCATTATATGTCACAGGTTGGTTCCTAAGAGGATTGGTGTCCTCATTATATGTGACAGGTTGGTTCCTAAGAGGATTGGTGTCCTCATTATCTGCGATAGGTTGGTGCTTGAGAGGATTGGTATCCTCATTATTTGCGATGAATGGGTGTCTGTCAAGATAAAAATTTATAAATTGTAAGTTGGTGCTTGCAAAATAACATAAAGAAATGTGTTATGTGGTTTTGTCCCGCATTGAGTTTCCACGTAAAAATCCTAGTGTACTGTGTTTTCTGTGTTGTTTTGACTTATGCATGCATTGGTGATTAAGTAAGTAATTATAAAATAACTTTAAATCATTGAAAGGAAAGAAATTAGAGAAAAGTGATACATATTTATTCACCCCCCCCCCTCTTAGTATTGTTGTGAGTTTCAACAATTGGAATCAAAGTGAGGTTCCTTTGGTAATAGCCTAACAGCTAGAAGGAAGATCACACAAAAAGTATGGCAAGTCAAGATTCCTTTTCTTCTTCAAATATACCTCCTCTATTCAATGGAACAAATTTTGCATTTTGGAAAATAAGAATGAAGACCTACTTGATGTCTCTCAGTATGGAAGTCTGGAAGATCGTGGTAGATGGTCATAAAATTCCAACAACTCTTCCAACTGATGAAGCTAGTAATAAAAATTACTATAGTAATGCAAGAGCTATGAATGTTATCCAATGCTATCCAATGTTATCCAGTGTGTCCACATATAACTAACCAGACCTTGATCTCATCAAGGATTGTCCAAATGTAACTATTATTAGTCCACACACAATTAGTTGAATTGTGGAAAAGGTGTTATAAATAGAGATGTGGTTTAATCATGTAAGAGAGGCATGTAGTGGCCCAAGGTCCTGTATTGGTTGAAAGGAGCATAACTTGAGAGATATCAGACTATATTGAGTTGTAGAGAAAAGTTTTTGAAAAGGTCTAGTAGTGTAAGAAATTTTTTATTACAAAAAAACAAATACAAGGTGGCAAGGTAGTGCTAGGGTGAGTTGTAGCTCACTGAGGATTGGAGTCCTTATCATCTACGACAGGTTGGTTCCTAAGAGGATTGGTTTCCTCATTATCTGCGATAGGTTGGTGTCTGAGTGGATTGGTGTCCTCATTATCTGTGACAGGTTGGTTCCTGAGAGGATTGGTATCCTCATTATTTGCGATGAGTGGGTGTCTGTCAAGCTAAAAAATTATAAATTGTAAGTTGGTTCTTGCAGAAGAACATAAAGAAAAATGTTTTGTGTTTTTCTCCCGCATTGGGTTTCCACATAAAAATATTGGTGTATTGTGTTTTCTATGTTGTTTTTATTTCTGCGTGCGTTGGTGATTAAGTAAGTACTTCTAAAATAACTTTAAATCACTGAAAGGAAATAAATTAGAGAAAATTGATACCATATTGATTCACTCCCCCCTCTCATTATTGTTGTGAGTTTCAACAATTGGAATCGGAGTGAGGTTCCTTCAATAACAACCTAACAGCTAGAAAGAAGATCAAGCAAAACGTGTAGCAAGTCAAGATTCATTTTCTTCTTCAACCAAACCTCCTCTATTCAATGGAAAAAAAAAATCATTTTGGAAAATTAGAATGAAGACCTACTTGATGTCTCTCGGTATGGAAGTCTAGCAGATCATGTTAGATGGTTATAAAATTCCAAAAACTCTTCCAACCGATGAAGCTGGTAAAACAAATTACTACAGTAATGCAAGAGCTATGAATGTTATCCAAGGTAGGCTTGCAAAAACAGAATTTGTTAAAGTGATGCAATTGGAATCCGCAAAGGAAATATGGGACAAACTGGTAAAAAGTTATGAAGGAGATGAGAAAGTAAAGTTGGCCAAACTTCAAGCTCACAGAATGCAATTTGAAATCCTAAGGATGAGTGAAGATGGAAATATTGTAGGTTTATTTCTCACAGTAGATGAGACTGTAAACACTATGAAAGGGCTAGGTGAAAAGATTGAAGAATCTATGGTGGTTCAAAAGGTACTAAGGTCTCTTCCTTCAAGACTTGATGCAAAGGTTTATGCTATAGAAGAAATGCATGAATTATATAAAGTGACTATGGATAGGCTCCATGGAATATTGACTGCTTATGAGATGAGGACCAGGAAAGAACAACCAGATCTAAAGGATGCAGTCTTCAAGGCATCTGTCATATTTTCAACATCACAGGATCATGATTCCTATGAACACTTCTCAGATGAAGAAGAAGCTAACTTTGTAAGGAAACTAAATAGTGGCTCCAAAAAGTATAAAGGTATGTTACCATTCAAATGTTTTCATTGTGGTAAAATTGGTCATTTTACATCTAAATGTCCTTTCAAAGAAAACAACACTAATGAAAAAGAAAGAAAAGACAAAGATAAACCTAGGGATTTTAAAAAGAAAAATGTTTTTAAAAGGAACATTTTTTATTCAAAGGAGGACATTAGTAGTTTGTCAGATGATGAAGAAGAAGAATTTGAGCTAGATGCAGCTAAATATGAAAAACTTCTCATGGCTCTAGAGAAAAAGAGATCTAACCAAGAAAGAACAGACACATAGGAGTATGCAGTTGTAGTCTATATGGAAGGAGAACTTAATAGTTCTCTTGAGAAAATCTCCTTGCTCAAGAAAAATAACAGAATAAGAAAAGAAAAGTTACATATCTACAAAGAAAAATACAATGAGATTAGTACTCAAGAAAAATTCATCTTAAAAATTCAGCTAGAAGAGTCCAAAAGAAGGGAATAAATATTGATGAATCGAACAAAAGAAAAAGAGAACATTTGTGACAAAATAGAAGTAGAAATAGTTTTCTTAAGCAAGGATCTAGAGAAATCCAAGACTCAAATGAAATTGATAAAAGGATATGAAACTCTAGATAACATTCTCAGTAATCAGAGATCACCAAGTGATAAGACATGGCTGGGATATAAGTAAAGTCTGAAATTTGTCAAAGGTGAATCAAGCACCAGCATGTCAACTAGTGAGAATCCTACAAGTTATGTAAATGCTCTCAAGGGAAGCAACAATCATCCTAACAAGTCAAAACATGAAAAGAAGAAGCAGTCAGAACTATATCAGGCCAACTATGCAGACAAATATGAAGCAAGGAAGCAACAAGTGCCTTAATCTTATCAAGTTGGTAGACAAAGACTGATTCCTACAAGTAAGTTTTTCATTCCAAGGCATCCAAAAAAAAATTATGGATATTGTTTCTCTTCTGGCAACTTTGGACATAAGGCTGGTTTTGCAGTACTTTTAGACATAACAGAAATGTAGGAATGATATTCAATCAACCTTGAATGGATATGTTTCAGAATTCCTTCAATAATGCCTTATCCCCTCTACTAAATGACCTCGAGTTCCACATATGAAATAATTTTGGACACACGGCAAGTGAATGCAGAAGCAAGATGTTGCCTATTTTTAAGCAAGACAAACTAGAATATTTTACCAAGTTTTGGAGGAAGAAAAATAAATAAAAAATAAAAAAAATTGTGGACGGTCTCTATATGCCAAAAATAAAGAGAGTCAATGGTATATTGACAGTGGTTGTTCCAAGAACATGATAGGAAACAAGAGTAAGTTTGAATTCCTAACTGAAGAAAAAGGTGGTAATGTTACTTTTGGAAACAATGCTCCAGCTAGAATTAGAGAAAAAGGAATCGGTGTACTAGATGAAGATAAGAAGGGAAAGACCAAAGCACAAAATGTACTATATGTAGATGGTTTAAAACATAACTTGTTGAGTGTAATTCAAATGTGTGACCAAGGACACGATGTTCTCTTTCATTCAAAAGGTTGTAAATTAATGGATGTGAATATAGGGAAGACTGTTGTAAAGGCAGTCAAAACTTCAAGGAATGTGTATGTTCTAGAAGAAGGAAAAGAAAAAATTTCATTGGTAAAACTGATGAGAGATTGATTTGGAACAAAATACTAGGTCATCTTAGTTTTAATCATCTTGTTAAGCTGGGAAGAAAATACATTGTGAGAGATATGCCTAAAATTTCCAACCCTGAGAATATCGTCTACAAGTCATGTCAGTTTGGAAAGTAGTCAAGGGTTCAATTCAAGTCAAGAGAACACTCCTCCACTCGACCTCTTGAGTTGAATCATACAAATATATGTCTCCCTACTAGTACACAATCACCTCGAGGTGAAATATATTTCATTTTGTTTATTTATGACTATGCCAGAATGACTTGGGTTGGATTGTTGAAGCATAAATTTGAGGCTTTTGAAAATTTTAAAATCTTCAAAGCACAAGTTGAAAATGAAATGGATTTAAAAATAAAGTGTTTAATATTAGACAAAGTAGGAGAATTTACATCTGATGAATTCAAAAGTTATTGTGAAAAGCATGGGATCGAGAGACAATTTGATATTGTCAGAACACGTCAGCAGAATGGAGTAGTAGAAAGGATGAATAGAATAGTTCAAGAAATGGCCAGGTCCATACTTGATGAATCAGAAGTACCCAAAACCTTTTTGGGGAGAATATGTTGAAACTACTATTAACATTCTCAATAAAGCACACATAAGAGAAAATAGAAATAAAACCCTTATGAGCTATGGCATGGCATACCAGCATCAATAAAGAACTTCAAAAATTTTGGAAGCAAATGCTATATTAAAAGAAATGAAGACAACTTAGGTAAGTTTGATTCTAGATATGATGAAGGTATCGTGTTAGGATAATCCTCTAGAAGTAAAGGATACAAGTGCTACAACAAAAAGCTCCATAAAATAATTGAGAGCATAGATGTAAAAGTAGATGAGGGATCACTTCATCTAGTGAGACATCAACACCACAATGATCAATGTGATGAATCAATCATCAATGAGTTGAAAGATGATTGAATGGACGAGCAAAAGGAACAAGAGGATTCGGAAGAAGAGGAGAGAATGGAAATATCACAGCCAAACACTCTATCAAGGTGTGTTCAAAAACATCATCCAAAAAGTCAGATTCTTGGAAACAAGGAAGCACATGTACAAACTAGAAGAAAACTAATAGAGACATTTATTTCTACAAATTTTGCATTGCTATCCATGAGTGAACCAAAAAATGTTATGCAAGCAAGTCAGGATGACAATTGGGTCAAAGCCATGAATGAAGAACTAGACCAAATAGAGAAAAACAAGACTTGGGATCTAGTCTCGATGCTCAATGACAAGAATGTAATTGGAACTAAATGGGTATACATAAATAAGTTGAATGAAGATGGACAGATAGTCAGGAACAAGGCCAAACTGGTATGCAAAGTGTATGCTCAAGTAGAAGGCATAGAGTTTGAAGAAACCTTTTCCCATGTTGCAAGAATTGAAGCAATCAAAATGTTTTTTGAATTTTCATGTTACAAAGAGTTCAAAGTTTATCAGATGGATCTTAAATCAACCTTTTTAAATGGATACCTAGAGGAAGAATTTTATGTGGAGCAACCTGATGGTTTTCGGCTAACTAACAAAAAGGATTGTGTTTGCAGACTAAGGAAAGCCCTATATGGGCTAAAACAAGCTCCAAGAGCTTGGTATTATAGATTGGACAAGTATTTTCACCAGAAAGGATTCAAAAAGGGAACTGTTGATAGCAACTTATACATCAAGATTGAAGGTAATGATTTTTTAATTATTGTAGTGTATGTTGATTATATTATCTTTGGCAGTAACATTGAATTAATAAGAAGCTTGCAGATGAAATGCAGCAAGAGTTTGAGATGTCTATGTTGGGAGAACTCTCTTTCTTTCTTGGTCTATAGATTCATCAATCAAAAAGAGGAATTTTCATTTCTCAAAGCAAATATCTCAAGGAAATCCTGAAGAAGTTTGGCATGGAAAACTATGCACCAGTGAGCACTCCTGTGACTACCAGTTGCAAACTCAGCAAAGATGACGATGCTCCATAAATATATCAAACCATGTACATGTATATGATAAGAAGCTTATTGTATCTCACAGCTTCAAGGTCTGACATCATACAAGCAGTGGGTCTGGTAGGTATATTTAAAGAAAATCCTAAGGAAACTCATGTTCTTGCAGTTAAAAGAATATTTAGTTACTTTCAAGGCACTGTTGATTATCGCCTGTGGTATCCAAAAGACACAAACCTCATTCTCAGAGGTTATATAGATGCAGACTAGACATGAAGTATTGATGATATAAAAAGCATTGGCAGAGGCGCATTCTTCCTTAGTAGTTGTTTAGTGTCATGGATCAACAAGAAACAAAATCCCATCTCTCTCTCTACAGATGAAGCTGAATATATAGTTGCACCATCCTATTGTACTCAAGTGTTGTGGATTAAAAAAAATCTCAAGGATATTCAAGTTCCCTGTGACCAACCTATCTCAATCATGTGTGAAAATACAAGTGTTATTAATCTCTCTAAAAACCATGTTCAACACTCTAAGACTAAGCACATACCAATCAAATATCATTTTCTCAAAGAACAGGTTAAGGATCAGGTTGTCAAATTAGAGTATGTTCTTTCCAAGGAGTAGATTGTGGATATTTTTACCAAGCCATTACCAAGAGAACCCTTTGATTATCTCAAACAAAAGTTGGAGGTGATATCATCTTCCTTTCTTCAATAAAGAACACAGTTCATTATTTCGCAAGGTGCCCCATTTGTTGTTGTATCAGGGCTAAGTGATGTTGTTGTTAATATATGTTAAGTTTTTATTGTTGTTATTAGGTTATTTCCAAATTATATGGGTATTCAATGCATTTCCAAAACAACAGTATATATAGAGGATCATTGAAAGAAACACAATCACAAGGTACGCAACATTTTATCCTGGGAAATCCTCATGTGGTAGAAAACCCAGTAAAAACTTCCTCAATAATAGATTGCCAATACAATGCCAAGACTACGACAAAAACACCAAAGATAGACCAAGATTGAGCATGTGCCTCTCTTCTCCTTCCTCCTGCAACTGCGACTGTCTTCATATGCACACTAGTTGAGTGAGTGAGTGTGTGTAAGTGAGGCACCATCCTCACATATAAATACTAGTTAAGGAGGTGCTAGGGTTATGTCTCTTCACTTAGTGGGGCCAGCTTCTTCTAGAAGTGGTTAAAACTACTTTATAAACACTAGGGGGCGACTTTACAAATACCACCATACAAATATGGTTTGACCAATCCACAAAAGGGGATTTGATCGTATACAAGACCCGACATGATCAATCTGCAAATGGATATTTGATCTATAAGATAATAACTCAAATATGTTAAATATAATTAAAAACTACCTAGGAAAGTGTTTCTCATCACCTAGGCGCCTAAGGGGTGAGAAAGTGCCTAATGTGGACCCTATTCATTTAATTTGTGAGAGACAAATTAAAAGGTGACTTTTTGAGACTTAGGAAAAGTGGGTGGATAAAGTGATTTTATTTCCACCGTTGATCTCATTTAATCTCCATCGTTGGATGAGGATACGCTTCACCTTCCCCCATGAGGTCGACTAGGGTAGGAGGGCACACCCTTTCTAGGGTTGTTTGTTCATTGTTGAGAGAGCAAGCGAGCAAGAGAGAACAAAAGAGGGAGAGTTGAAGAAGGAGGCCATTATATGAGCTAGGGCATGCATTCCAAGATAGAAAAGAAGCAAACTTTGGCACACATTTCAAGGAGAGAGTGCAGCCATTAATTGTAGGCCGTACTATATGGATTTGGAGGGTCGTACAGCTTTAAAGTTGGCACAGAAATTGAGGCAAGGTACAGCATTAAATGAGGGTCGTATTGTACAGATTTTGAGGAGGTTGTATAGTCATTAATTGCACAGAAATCGAGGAACAGTGTACAGCAAGGGAGACAGGCCGTACTGTACAGATTTTATCAGTCCATATTGTTACTTTTGTTGCACAGTTTTCGACGTATTTTGTTGTGCAAATTTTATGAGTTTTGGCACAGATCCCAAGGTGGTCGTACATGCATTTATTGCCCAGAAAATTGTTTTTGTTGTTTGGAATAGTTTTCGAGGTGACCATACAGTCAAAGAGGATTCAAAAATCGAGGAGCTGACATGTGCATTGCTATAGGAAATTCTCTTGTGAATTTCGAGGAGTTTGTCTCAGCATTTTTGAAGAAAAAGCTTGGCATGGTATTCGAGATAAGTCTGTATTAAATTTCTAAAATTATTGATTGTTGTAAAAGACATTTATTCTGACCTCAGAAATAATAAAACTCTCTCTCTCATTGGTTTTCCCCTTGTGGGTTTTTCCAAGGTTGATGTTAGACCAAAAATCACTGTGTTATTTTTCTGAGTTATATGTCTTGCTAATATATTTTATTTCTACGTTAAACGATGTTCAGAATCTTCATGTTTCAGTTCTGGAAAATTTATTTTATGATGAGTTTAATTGGTTGTCATAAAACTGGGTTTGGGAATTAAACATTGGCTGAAAAATCAGCGAGACTTGAAACTGGGTGGGGTCTAAGATTTTACATGGTATCAGAGCTGAGTTAAAGAGAAGAATAAATATTTCAGCAAGTCAGAAAATTGGGACAGTAGTCACTTCACATTTTTCATTTTCAGCAGAAAGGGGTCAATGGCTACAGGTTTGAGGGTTGAGGACAGACTTGATGGGGCGGCAAACTTTGGTGCTTGGAAAGAGAGGATGATCTTGATGTTGCAAGAAAATGAGTTGTGGGACATTGTTGAGAATTCTGCAACACATCATGTGGTTGTACCTATTGATGCTACTCTTCTTGTAGCATACACTAAGAAGAGTATCAAGGCTAAGAGGATTATTCTTGATGCCATCAAGGACCATTTGATTCCTCACTTGACGGGGAAGACAAATGCCTATGAG
>SNQJ01S0046079.1:124885-134891 GCA_010110895.2 Picea sitchensis
CTTAACCGCACATATTTAAGCACCTAGATTATTACATTGTTGTCTCTTTTGGTCTCTCTTAATGCTTATTACATCCAAAGTAAAATGAATCTATCATGGCATTTCCAAACTACCAAAACATCACTTCCTAAACAATGGCACTTCACTTTAAACTGTTAATATTTATTAGCGAGACCAACTCTGTGTTTTTCTTTTGCACACATAAACCTCTCTATGTGCAACACATTATTTTCAACATTCACTATTTGACCTTCCCATTGATTTTATCATCAATCAATAACCACCACGTGGATCACTTTATCACTTTATCTAGTGTTCTTAGACGTTATTCTCTCTTGATGGTGATGTTATTTCTTGTTCAAACCAATCAACTACCATTGCCATAATAATCTCTTAAATTGCAACTCTTCTATCCAACCCCATGAACTCGTGTTTTGGTAACAAAACTAGGATTCTTTCACCAACATAGCATAGTGCCAAAAGAAACAAGGATGCACACATAACACTAAATGTTTGACGAAATCTTCTAATCAAGAAATGCATGAACCAATGTCTACAACTACAATATTCATCTGCAATGTTCATGCTATAATATTCAAATGTTTCAAATCAAAAACAAAGACTCGTGCCATAATCTTCACCCTCTACTACGATGATGGTGTTCATAAATGTAGACAATGTCCATAGATGTTCCATAGAAAATTTCAATCACAACAAATCTCAATAAGGCCATAATCAACCACAAAAGTCTATAAAGACCCATATTTGCAAANCATAATCTTCACCCTCTACTACGATGATGGTGTTCATAAATGTAGACAATGTCCATAGATGTTCCATAGAAAATTTCAATCACAACAAATCTCAATAAGGCCATAATCAACCACAAAAGTCTATAAAGACCCATATTTGCAAAAGGAGTGCCAAGCACTAAGTTAATAATAAGAATTTAGGTTACACTTTTCATTGTAAAAAATGTAAAATCTGAAGGGCATTAATACCCGAAAATGCCTATAGTGGCATATTATTCCAAGTCAACAGACTTACCCCCTCCCCCACACTCCCTTTATTTTAAATTGTGTGTCAAACTTTGTCTTGAAACTACTTTTTCATTTTATCTTTCTTTGAAAATATCTTTAAGTTCTCATGATGATGATTGAGCATATTAACTAATTACCTTTGCCGTGTGTTTGCATGCACACTTATGTTTTTGAGTCAATGTCTCAAAATGGTTTGATTGCATGGAATATATTTTTGTTTGCTCATTTACTAATTATTTTATGAAGTTTAGCTCATGTGTGATCTCGTATCATTGGCATTTTACTTATGTAACTTTGCTTATGCATGAAGATGGCTTAGCTTACACACACTTGATAGCTTATGTCATTTGAATTTTAATTTTACCAAGTTTTCTACATATTTCCTTCATGCTCAACACAAAGGGAATCCATTTCCTCCATTTTCGTTTCATTTGTCCATCTATTTGATAAGACTTGTTCAAATTATTTACAAGGGAATTCTACTCTTGTGTCACTATCACAATTTCACCACCAATTACAAGCTTCACCATCAAAACATAGACTTGTCAAACATATTATTCTGATTTTTCCTTGTATATGCAATCATTTTGTGAGAATCCATCTCATCTTTATCTCCTAAAAAAGCCATTGTCATCAGTGATTAGAAAACATATACTTGAAATCTTAGTTCAACTTACAGTTGATGTACTTACTTTATGATGCACAAATGAAGCTAAAATTCTTTGATATTGGAGATCTTGATTTATTTTTCACAACATTTCAAATCCCAGTTCAATTTGAATTTTGTATTGATAGCTTGAAGAATTTACAATTTCTAATTTTCTCAAAACATATTAAAGTGTTTCTCAAAACATCCCAACTTCCCAACCATATATATTTACAACCAATACCCAAATTGGTCCAAATTTTGGTCTAAATATTCTCATTTATTTACTCTTTCATGTGTCTTTTGACTCACCCAATTTGAATATACCAATTAAAATGTATTTCCAATTTAAGTTGGCTTTTGTTTTTTAACCCTTATGTGGGCACTAGTCTTCAGATCAACCTTGTATTAACATCACCAAAAATTCTTCCTCAAGTTTGTGAAACTTCAATATGTAACAATGTAAAATGCCCTCTCCAATGAATCCAAGTTCACTCAGTTTGGATCTTTCGAATAGGTGTTATGCACAATTTATCCAACCCTATTATTTTGTACTTGTCTCTAGAGGGTGATCTTGTATGGAATGAAATGCTAACCAATAACAGTGATGGATATTTTCTTTCGAATGAATCGGGCTACACAAAACTTGAGTTTGTAAATCAAAAGTTGTGCAAGATTTGAAATGACCTATTATTTTTGGCAATTCTTTAGCATAGGATTTGAACCCTAACTTGTACAGAGTGCATCTCCTAAAATTTATTGTCACAAAAGATGAAATTTTAACCAAAAATAATGAGATATTTGTTTTCCAACAAATAAAGTGGAACTTAATTTGGATCTCCCAATCAAAATTTATAGATCCAAGAATACAATGTAGGTGCAAGCCTAAGAATCATTTGTGATGCCATTTGATGTGCTCCAAATTGCACAAAATTGAGAGTACACCAAAATATACCCAAAATAACATAAATAACATGCAATATTCAAAATATAGTTACAATATTTAAATAACTCAAATATCCCCACAATCTAAGCCAAAGGAACTCCGTGTCATGCAATGCAATACCTTAGAGCTTGTTTCTAGAAGCACTTCCAACGAAAAGAAAAATCCAAATATCACCAATGATGTGTAAGATACAAAACATGGAGGGAAGCACATTGCTTCCAAGTAATGACAACGGAGTCCCATCCTAGAAATACAAATGGGGGCAATATGCCACCCAAATAAATATAAATTGCCCTAAACTTGAAACTGCAAAATATAAGAGAAAGATTATCCAATGTATAAAGTCATCTATTTATATTCGTAAATTGAAAAATCCTCATCTTAACCCTAGATCATGGTCAATATGCCTACACACAATGAAATAGTATTATGGGTGCCTAACATATATATGGACCAACTAACCCCTTTGAACTCATAAGACCCAATGAAAAGGCCATTTTATATGTTTTACATTATGTATGTTGTGCCAAGAGCACAATAAACATTATATCACAAATATATATTTGAGAGTCATAGCCTATGTCCAAATCGGTAATGGGAGGACTCAATCAACAAAGAATGTGAATGTCCCAACCCCCGAACTAGGGACATGGGGTGCATGCATGTCTTAGGTTAGCATCCCGTGTAGGCAAGGGATGCAAAACCTGTTAACTTTGCATTGACCGGGTTTGAAGGAAAACTCTATAAAGGACCTAATTAGGACCCTCGTGATTAGGTAAACTAAGAATTCTAGAGGGAATGAAGGGAGTTGAAAACTTTCAAGTCATGACTTCCACTCCCATCTTTTCCCTGCAAAGGAGGGCTATAGGAAATTGGAGGAAATTTTAGAAAAGAGACTATGCGGAAAAAAGGTGGGGAAGGATCCTATCCTTGGTAGCATGGGTTTTGTACACACTACTTAGGGAGAAAGGAAATCTTACGATAATAGAAGTTTATTCACAAGGGTGGTTTTAGCAATGTAATGGATTGTAAGGGACACCAACAAAGATGCACCATAGGAGATACTAATTAGACTCCAACTTAAATTTGCATCACATATAAAAGGTATTAGAGGACCTTTGAAATATATAAAATAAACATTTTCATACTTGGGTTGATGTGGGATTGGAAATCACATGTATGGATTGGCTATAGGGTACTCAGTGAGACTTGAGGCTTGTTGCCTTCACCTCCATCTAAGAATGCTTATTTGGAGCTATACATGTTTATACCTTAGACAAACACATGTAAAATCCAAATAGATGTGCTCAAGGACCCTTTTAGAAAGATTGATATTTGAGCTATGACAAGGCCTTCTTTTTCTACAACACTACAAGACTCTATAAGAAGACTAGGTCAAGCACACAGGCTTAATAGAAGATGGAGAATTAAAGATACTAATATTAGATTAATCAAAAGACACTAGTTTGTATGGAAGATTAAAGTGACCTTCAAGCTCAAAAATGTTGGTGGGTTGAATTGCTATTAAGCTCAAAATGTTGAGGTGGATCACTATTAATCATAGTATAGTAGTTAAGGCTAAGGTGCACTCTATTGCGTTGACCAAATTACGATGATTTGTTTGATAGAAAGAAGAGAAGTGAAAGATTCGCTTTGTTTTAAACATAGCCCTACCTAGTCGATAAAGCAAGGATGTTATTGACCCCACCAAGGTTTGATACAACCAAGTGAAATGCTTGCCCTTGGTGGGTTATTACGTTCATGTAAATGGGCCAGTATGTGTGGGTGGTGTTAGGTATATATCTTGGGAAAAAATACCAAAACAAATACCCCCCGAGTCACAGTTGCTTAGACAAAGGGTAGCTTACATAGCATGTAAGATGTTTCTACTCATTGTAATATTTCATATAGCATAGTTGTCGCCTATTTGTGTGGACATGTAACATCCCTAGTTCTAATCCCCGTGAATTATAATGAATTGTATAAATGTGAATTAGGTTGGTGAGCCGATGTGTTTGGGCGAAGAGCATGTATTGATTTAATGTGGTCAGGGGCCGAATTGCATATTATGAACATTGAAATAATTAATAAAAGTAATTATAAACATTGTAATAATTAATAAAAGAGATCAAGAACGATGGGGGGATATGATTCCACAAGAGAAAGAGGGGTCCAAGGGAGAATTACTCATGGGTATTATTCCAACCCACATTCTTGAAATTACTATCTTTGTGTATAACCTTCTATTTGTTTATTGAGTGTATGAGAAGCCAATCATTTAAACTCATGTAAGAGGGTGGGTGTGAGTGGTCACATCTCATAGTTACTAGGGAGCATGGGTTGGAAGTACAATCATCCTTGAGAAGAGTGTGAGTCAAGCAAGCAAGGAAGAAGAGGAAATTCGTATGCAGAATGGGGATAGTTTTTACATGGAGATTTTGGGCAGCAAAGGAGGAGCAGAGCACTGGGAAGAGGACCAACCATGGTATGCTTGAAGGCAGCCATTATTTGGTTGTGTTTTGTTGAGAAGAAAGAGGCATGTGTGCTTGTAAAATCGGGTTGTAAGCATGTGGTGCAATTTCCTGTTGAGGAAATATCTCAAGAGCCTTGTGAAGGTTGTTGTGAGAACCCCTGAAGCAAAAAGTTCCTAGATCCCAGCTGAGGAATTCCTGGCCAACCAAGTGCACTAGGATCCCTGGTAAACGAATGATACAGCTTGAGGGATTGTGAGCAGTGAAGGGGGTACATTCCTTGGGTAGTGCAGGTTGTGGGGAAGAGAGGGCTAGAGGATTGGAACTGATGTGGGAGTAAAACCTGGAATTGGGGGCTACTGTGTGTGGAGAGTGGATAGCCAGTGGGTCGGATCTCCTTGTGGACTCATAGCCTCA
Source organism: Picea sitchensis (assembly GCA_010110895.2). NCBI lineage: Eukaryota > Viridiplantae > Streptophyta > Pinopsida > Pinales > Pinaceae > Picea > Picea sitchensis. Next base: position 130,406 of record SNQJ01S0046079.1, read on the forward strand.
GCTCGAGCATGGCTTGTTGATGAGAGAAAATGATCAACAGTGCCTATGGCTGGGAGGTTCATCCTTCGTATGCAGCGAGTTGGATAGATGTTAACAGAGAAGTGTTTTTGTTGTGTTATTTATGATTATTCTGCTGTGTAAATGATTTATATGAATGTTGTGTGTTTGTTGTTGGCTTGAACGGTCACATTCATGTTTAATATATGTTGTTAGATGCATTTAGAGAAGTGGTATTAGTCAAATGGTCAGATTTGTGTGTGACCTGTCGCTGGTAAGCTACAGAAATTTGATTAGCAGTAAATCTTAATAATTCAATGAGTTTTCGCACGTAACGTTGCTCAACTGGAGGCTGGGTACATTACAAGACCAGAAACACCTACCAAAAGATAAATAAAAAACATGCACTTTGGCAAGTATGTGTTATGCCCAAACCTACTAAAACCAGACATCAGCTAAGAACTTTGACAGGTACGTGTTATGCTCCCAAGATATGATATTCTCCTAATAATTCTCCTAACAATTCTTGCCCTTTACTCATCTATTTTCTCCAATAATGTAAGTAATTGGGATATAGGGACTCAACTCTCTTATCAGTGATTACATTTGTTTCTGTGCTCGCCCTCCACATGTGATTTCCTCAATTCAGCCTGAAAGTTTTTCAGAAAGTAGATCTCCTTGTCAAGATTATACTTCCTTTTTGTAATAGGTCCAAACTCCACTTGATGAAATAGTTTTATGCAATCTTGGGAAGTGTGACCAACTCAACTTCCTTTATTCGGCCTAAAATTTTCCAAAATGCAGATCTCGTTGTTGAGATCACTCTTTTTTCTGCAACAACTCTGAACTCATCCACTATGTGACACTTTTGGGCAAGCTTGAGAATCGTGGAAAAACAGTCATTGGATTGAGTCGGAATTTTCAGGGAAATATATTTTATGATTTCAAACATTAAGAGAGGTGTATAAGTTGCCCTCTAACTAGAAACGGAACAGTTTCAGTGGTACCAGGGATTAAAAAGAAAAAAACATTTGGTACAACTTACATGGGGACTATGTCTGTAGCTAGCATCTCAACGCAATATGAGGAAGAAGAGGATTAAGAGGCAGAGAAAGTTCCGAAAGATCCAAATCAAAAGATAAAGTTGGTATACTCTCTGTGCATGCGTTGGCGGGAGTGACCACCCCCAGATGTTGACAATAGAGGGTTACATCAAAAACGAAACAATGGCCACTATTTCATTGACCTTTGAAGGACCTTTCACAGAGTTCAAAAACGATTGGAGAGAGTATCAACTCAATGAATGTACTGCTCCTACTCAATCAATCAGTGCTCACAAGACCAAGAAATTACTAAAGAAGGGCATAACTGTGATAATCCCCTAAGAGGAGTTATTCCTTTGAAGCAAAAATAGTAACTTGGATTTCAACAAGGATAGATCTTTTTAGGAGAGATACGATTCGTTGGAACAAGAATACAAGGCTAACTTGTTGGCCCTTCTTGCCAATGTCGGGAGAGAAGACCAAATGAAGTGACCTCTAGTCCTATAATGTAATTTATGATGCAATATCGCTGTTTCTTAATGTAATTTAACTTTAAGATGCACTTTCTCAAAAAAAACATATTGATATGATTTCCATATTGGGAATATTTTTCCAACTGTTTTCTGGTGTTCATTGGAAAAGTTTTCATTTGGTCACAGAAAACTTATTACGGATTTTCTTTGATTCTGTTCATGGTCAGATTCTTGTGAATTCCCGAAAAAACGTTTGTAATCATTACTGCTACAAAAAGGAAGTAAAAAGAACGAAATGAACAAATGCCAAGAAACAAGTTTTGCATATTGGCACTTGGGTATATATGTAAATGTACTGTTTTATTGTCTATGCAAGGAAGTAACAAGAAGGAAATGAACAAATGCCAAGAAACAAGTTTTGTATATTGCCACTTGTGTACATACAATGTACATTATGTTTTATTGTCTAAGCACTTGCATATACCAGTGGACTGCCACAAAGCAAGAGAATTTGCTCTCTCCCATATGTGATCTCCCAAGAATACGAAGTGTGGGGAGACAATTTTAACATTTTAAGAGTGCAATGAAAAACTCTTACCTATCAATGTGGCAATCTCTAAACAACATCTGCAGCGTTTCCATTGAGTCTACTAGCAGAATACACAGATACATCCATGTATGTGACCTACAATTACATCACCAGCATTCCACAGTAGTCTAGGATACATCTCAAGCAGAGAAGATCACTTCATAATTATGTTTCAGTAAGTCTTACTTAAAAATAGCCCTCTTCAAATTACAATTAAATGACATAGGCTACTGTCATACCATTGATCAGGGTGACGTGCACTGTACCATCAACTTGCTAGAACCTTACAACTCGTCTTTAGAAGCTATGCTGTGGTCAGATTCAATAAAGGAACTTAAGGACTCAATAATTGCCGCATAAACTTTAATCCCCTTTAAATACTCTCCTTCATTCAAGAACTGCAAGAAAATATGCATTGCATAAAATCATCAACAAATGAAGTTGGCACCAAATATACTAAATATTCATGAACAAGGTGTAGGGCATGCATGCAAGTGTGTGTGTATTTGTGTATTCATTCACATGCAAGTGTATGAGGACGCAAAGCTGTCAAAAATGCTCACAGAACCTCATTATGATCGTGAAGTAATATCGGAGTATTTGCCATTGGCGAGAAACCAAAAGCAGGAATTCCTTGCTCCCTCACAAAGCGAGCATCAGTGGTTGATGCCAATATTTCAGGTTTCCTAAGTTTTCCTCCAGTTGCCATGATAGCTTGCTCAAACAGTAACCACCATGGATTCGAGTCATTGGCTACTGTCAGAAGAGGGCGCCCTTGAGTGTCCCATATAGGCCCCTTTTCTAGTATCTGAACAGAAAAATTGGATCACTCATTATGTTAGTCAACGAATAGAAGCAGCATAAACAAATTATTGAATATAATTAACTATATTTTAATGCAACAGCACAGGAGCTAAGATGCCTATTAGAACATGTACTTTTTGAAATAGTAAAATAAAGGAAGACGAGTTCACAAGTAAAATATGCATATGGGCATTATAAAAAGCCAAGATCACTGTAGAGAATGCTAATGGTGGAAGGTCGGTAAACAGTAACAAAGTGGACAACGCTATTTCAACAGCTAAACCAGAAGGACAAGATGACATCTTGGTCAACAGAATAGATGTTCTCCACAAGAATAGGATGCAACAAGTGGAAGATCAGTTGATTAGAGCAAACTAAACAAAACTTTTTGATCCAGCTGAGAAGGATAAGGTGACACCTTCCTAACAACATAGGCCTTCTGACCTTCCCCAGGAGAATAGGATGCAACCAGCAGAAAACCAGTAAATAATAACAAACTCAGAAGAGGCTATGTCAACAGTTGATCTAGACATATATTAAGACATCTTGGTAACAGCATAAATCCTCAGATGCCAACAAATTTGCACTTTCGTCCTCGAAAACAGACATGTCAGAAAACTTTAGCCTCGAGTGAGCCAAAAGATCTTTCCACATGACAAGAATGTGACTTTACCTTATCCTAGTTTTGAAATAACTGAGATGATTTTTAAAGAACAAACATCTCTCAATGTGAATATGGTATACAACGCTGAGACACACATATTGCAAACTAGCAGAAACCGAAAGTACTACAAAGGTCTGGAAGGTGATGATATGATTTCTAAAAGCAAAGTGCAATAATATTTTATCCTGGTTCTGTTGTTATGACCTGGTAAGTCATATTGCGTGCAGCAGGCGCCCATTCCTCTGAAATCCGCTTTCTAACCAGTTGGGGATCTGCTGTAGGTGGAAGTCGAATATCAAATCCTGCCGCAGCCTCAGATGGCTGCAAATTCATAATAAAGCCCTGCAAAACAAAGCCAGAGTAAGAGCATGGAAAGTTGCTAACATAGATAGTTTCTAGAAATACAAAAATATCCTCTCGACTCTAAGAAAGCATTCTGAGAAGGTTGGGTAGAAATCATGAATAATTTTTCTATTAAAAATGCAAACACAATAAAATATATCTTTTAGGCTAGATGGAAAACAAGAGTTGCTTTCAAGTCCGAGTCTTAGGCAGGATGGTAAACAACCTCAGTTGGGTAGTCAAAGCTAGGCTGCATAAGTCGGGGCTAGCCAATAGGACCTGTGCAATGTGCCACGATTGAGGAAACAGTCAAACATGTTTTTAGGGCTGTGGTGTTTCTCGGTCTTCGTCGAGATGGGTTCAATCCGACCATACAGCCCTCTATTACGGCCGTTGAACACAACACAAATTTGTAATATCTGGTCATATTATATTTGAATATAATACATTGTATTGTTCTTTGTAATTTTGTAAAGGCCAATTGCATGTCAATAAGGCTAACAAGATCATAAGATGCAAAATTTTGATTGATTGAGTAAAAAGGGCTTTATAGTTACTTGAACCCCAAGTAAGT
>SNQJ01S0046080.1:0-32418 GCA_010110895.2 Picea sitchensis
AAAATTTGAATATCATAGAGACATGATTGGGGTGAAGGATAATCCCTTTCTTGTTGAGAGGGAGTGTTGAAAATTCAACAAGAAACATGTGTCTAATTTACTTTTCCCTTAAATAAATTGGACAATAAATATTAATCTATTATCTCATTTATAACTGAGTGATTTGGAATCGTAACAGAATTATAAGTGTAGTTAAGTGAGTTAAGCTTAGTTGTACTAGTTGTAACTAAATTTGCAATAGTGAGAGTTCGGTGAATTAATTATTAATTAATTCAAATCAATGAACTCACATGCAACTGAAGATTCACCATGGTTAACTACATGCATGTCAGATCCAATGGAGACCTAGTTGAGATAACAAGTGAAAGGGACAGTTTGGCTATCAGTTGTGATTTGAGTGAAGTGCACTCATGCAATCACACATGCAGTGGATATGCCTATGAGCATGTGCAAACTAGGCAATTCGAATTCAATTGTGAGAATTCTAATTGCAGGGATTGTGCAGAGGAGGCAGGCTGTCTGGAGACATAATTGGCACATGCATTTGTTGAGTTTTGTAGGACAGTGTGAGGCGATTGTATTGTACTGAGAGATATTGGATTAGAGTTTTGTATGAGATTGTTTCATGATCCATGATATACATAATATATGATAGTAGGGTTTTTAGCTTTATGCTTTCCCGGTAAAACTTTTGTGTTATGTGTTCTTGATATTTCACTTTGTGATTGTGGTTAAATTTTTCGCAAGAATAATAGTAGAAGTGATTCTGTATTTAACAGTGGCATATAATTGTTAGATCAAGAGAATCACAGGAAATACTTAATTTGTATTGAAAATTCTACAGAAAGTGCATGTCCATGAGAAGAAGAAGTAGACTCAATATTGATGTTGTGCTTCTTCATCGCTGCTTCTAAAGCTTCCATCTTCTTGAAACATTTGGACTTATCATGACCATGTTTATCACAAAAGTTGCAATGTCTGTTAGTTTTCTTACTTTTATATTTTGCTCCTTCGTCACCAGTAGGAGTTGAAGCTATTTGAGCATGTTTGGGACCCTTATGTTGTTTGTTGTTGTAGCGAGGATGTTGCTTCTTGGGATACTTGGGTTTATCTTTCTGCTGGGCAACTAAGGCTTTGTTGGAGGGACTTGTAATGTTGATCACTCCAAATTGTACAAGCTTATCTTCCTCTCGAATCAAATAAGCACAAAAGGACTCAAGAGTGGGTTTTTCATAAGATTCTTCCCCCAGAGCCTCTCTCATGGCATAAAAGGTGGATACAAACACATAATATGCACTACCTAGCTTAGAAAGAATAATATAGATGCAACACTCTTCCTCCATCTTTATCTTATATTCTTCACATAAAATTCTAAGTGTTTTAAACCTAGATAGATAGTCTCCAAGGCACAAACTTTCCAATATTCAAGCACAAACTTTGATGGTAAAAGAGGGCTTCTAGATAGTGTTTTCAGAGAATTATTGTAGCAGCCTTATGGCTGTAGCAAACAATTTCTATAGCAGCAATATTCAACCACCAAAAATCACAACTAAACCACCCAAAAGATGCACAATGATTAGTAGATTATTATGACAGCTTCTTAGCATTTTTTTACGGATGATAAGTGAGTAAGAGAAAGAAGTTAAATGATTTTGTTGCACCCCTAATGGATGTAGCATAAATTTTATAACAACAATAAGATATCCTTGACCAATAAAAACTCCCTTGTGACCTTAGCAAGCTTAGAGCACATAGAATAGATTTCAATTTAGACAATATCAAAATCTCATGTTTTCACGTATACCAATGCAATGATTTTATTTCTCCAATGCAAAGAAGATTAGTTCCTTTAACTATTGGGTTGTGGAGTCTCAAAATTAAATAGCTAGGTGAGCTACTTCCTTGGGGGCGTAATCCTTTTTACTCCCCAAATAAATTTAAGCTAGCTAGGAAAAACCTAGGAGGGTGTAAACCCTTTTACTCCTCCTAGTATTTCCTTATGCAATAAAGTATTTCAAGACAATTAAAATGGACTTAGTGGGGTTGTATTCACTTATACTCCCCAAAATCTTAAGAAAATTAACCTTTAAACCAAGAAGAAGTAAAACTTCAACAAGATTCCTTACCTAGTCAAGCATTAACAAGATAAACATCTTTTAACCAAGAAAATACACCATTGTTATCGAAATTTAAAATTAAAACGCAGGCGACAAGAATCCGCATCGTCAAACCGGAAAATAGTCATTTATGGCACAAGGTTAATTCACAACACAACAAAGGGGGTCAAAACTATACAAAATGGCCAAAAAATTACAAAAGCGCTTTGCACTGCCCGAAGCGGCTGATGGAACATCTTCGTGTCGGAGCATATGCGGCGGCTGTGGGGAATTATCAAACCAGCGCGCCAAGCGGCGCATTTATTGAAATTGGTAGGCCTCCCAACTACTAATGGATAGGCTCAAATTGATTTGACACCAAATCGAGCTCAATCTGCGTGGGGAGGCGGTCAAAGACCCTGGTGTGCCCTAAAGGGCCTCTTTTCACATTCAAAGAGGTTGCATAATAACCCAATGCTTGGCTATAAAAGCCATGAATGACCACCATTTCTTCAAAGAATTCTTCATGCTTTTATGTTGTTGAGATTGCTAGAGACCCTTCTTTGGCAACACATTATGTTTGCATTTCATAAGCTTATTCACCCTCGCCCGGAGTGAATAATTGGAGTTCTTTCAACCACATTTTTCATCTTTTCCTTGTAAAGGAGAGCGTCGGTTGGGGCCTCAAAGAGCCTTCCATTGGAGGAAGGGGACTATGAGTCCCTCTTTCTCCTTTATGTATATTTGGATTTCATCTATCAGACCGGCTTATACATTGGTGATATTGGTCCATTTTCATTTGTTTTACTTTTCTTCTTATGCTCCTAGTTTCATTTTAGTTTTTTGTTTAATTCTTGTTAATAGCTTTATTGTTTCTTTCTAACCTTTTACCATACAAGTGTCATGACTAGCGGTAACTAGGCATGTAACGCTCACTTTGCTCACCGCAGTGACAGAAGAGTGCAAGCCAGTTAAGCGACCGTACTAGGGATGTTGGTATAAATTCCTCCCTCATTTTGGGCTTCATTTGCTTTCCTTTGATTTCTTGAGCTGCGAGGTTCACAAGCAGAGCCTCACAATGCCGACCTGATTAACAGTCGTTTCATCAAGAATTGGGGAGAAAGTGATCCGGATTTTCTTTAGGCTTTTTAGCTAGCGGTAGCGAATTCCTATCCACGAGCGCCACGTCGGTGGCGTGGCGCTTTTCTCCCTCTTGTTTTGCCGCATGCCGGTAGAATCGCCTCTGTCTACACAGGAGTCCGCGCATTTGATCCAAAATTTTGCATTGTAAGACTTTGGATGTTTGGAAAGTCATTTTTTCTGCTTAAGATGATAATGAGTAAGCTCTGAATACTACACCACTTATCCCCTCAACATAAAGGGGATCATTTAGAAAACCTAGGCACTTAGGAGGATAAAATTCATTGTCCACTTATTTTCTTGTTTTGGTTTGCAAATCTAAGTTGAGACATCAATCTTCAAAACACATCTAAACTCACATTCCGGGACTAGAAGTCAAAAGATCAAACCAAAGTATGCTCTTCTCTTGGAACATCATGCGATCTAGAGAATCAGAAAAGGATTGAGAAATTGATCTCACCTCCTTAAACAAAATTTCAAACAAATTTTAGGAGAGGACGAGCTCTTTGGAGACCCCTCTTAGTTTCATTTTATCAAACACATTCTTGTAAAGGGTCCAATACATGCCCACATGTCAACAAAGCTAGAATAAGTGTTTGAATTTTGCTTTCTTAGATCGAGAAAACTAGGAGAGTTAAAGTTTATAGCGAGGCCCACACATGCCCACATGTTCAATCTAGGACTAGTTTCATGCTTTCTAGATTAACTCACACATAGGGAGATAAAAAGGATAGTAACGGACCACAAATGTCCACATGCTATTTTCCTAGAGCTTTTAAAAATTCCATGAGTTGTACCAATGTCACCTAGTTGATTTAGGTAATCCAAAATCGTAAAGGACCAAGCGTGTCCACATGTTGCAAGGTGACATCTAACAACTAAAAATTTGGTACACTTTTCACTCACACACAAAAGCCACTTTTGCACTCACGTAGCCCTCGTCCTGAAGCATTGGTGGTCTAAGTGGAATCTCCTCAAAAGGGATTTTGAAAAACCCCATCTTTTCTTGGTTGGATTATCCCCTCCCACTTTTAATCAAGCGAGGTTGGTTTCCACTGACCTGCGAGCATTTCATTCAGAATAACTCAACATTCACTGGGGCGTGCCTCCCTTTGAGGAGGTGCCAAAAGAAGATTTTAGTCTAGAGTGGGATCGGTGGGTATCCGAAATAACCCTGTTATGCGGTTCTCTTAATTTCAAACATAGAAGTTGACTTAAATAAGGAGATTTTAAATCCTCCAAGTCGGTTAATCCACCATAAAGGAGATACCCGTGAAGGGTTGAAAGCCAAGGTCCGGTTGTTGTGTCCCCCATTGAGGCACCCACATCTTGGACGGGATCCGTCCTGTGACCCATTTCTTAGGCGAAAATCTAAATGCAGCGCTTGAATGGGGTCCCTAGTGACCAAATTATAGGACATCTACCAAGGTGGCGGTGTAGGCTGTAATCGCACCTTGATTGAATTTTGTGTGGCTATTGGGAGGTATCGCCCGGCTCTTTGGGATATTGCAACCTCTACCCCTCGGTATAACGGTTATTTCATTCTTCACTAGTGTCTCTTAGGTGACTTGAGACCTTGTTGAGAACTATTGGAGAAGATCCGATTGCTATTTGAGAGGAAGGGCGTTCCGTCTTCTAGGACACGAGCATTTGCTTTTCTTTGATTCCCCACGCAGAAAAAAAAACCCTCTTACCCATATATATTTTGCTTTCTCACTTATGTATGATGCATCTCTGATTACAATTTGACTTTGACATATATATTGTGTAGACACTTTGCAAAGACTCTTAGTTCTATATTTCTCTCACCACTTGTTGCACCTTTCACACAATTAGTGCGACATCATAGAGGGGAACCACAAAACCCCCGTCGTTCCGCGGCGTTTTGCTCAATCTCCCTGTCTTGGGGGTAATGCGGTCGATACTGGGTTCCTTACTCACAGCCAGGGGCCACACCCCGTCCTAGGATCAACTTTGCTTGGTTCTGCCCACTTGGGCCCACTTCCCAAGGTCATCCATCCTCTAGCTCCCCTTTACGGAGGCGGAGGACCCACTTCCTCTCAAGGGAACCCAACCCACCCTAGTCTCATCAAAATCGGTTCCGCACCACCCAGCATGGTGGGAGCTAACCCTCCACCCCCACTCGGATGCCATGCCGGCCTACTCACCAGCTTATTCGGGGATCTCATAAGCTCACTAATGATCCGCCGTACACGAGAAGCCACATGGCGCAATGCCAGCAAACTTCCCTGGACATTCCAAAGTTTGGGAAGGAAGGCGGGGGGGATGACCACCCCTTGATCATGTCATGACCTTTCACCTATGAATTGTTCTTCCAATAGCATCATGGAGGATTACGTGGAACAACGTCTCTTCAAGCGCTTACTTAGCGGCCCATCGGCCAAATGGTATTTTGAAGAGAAGTCTGGGTCCCACCGACCTTTGAGTCATTAGCCAAAGCCTTCTTGACATTTTTCAATTACCAATCCGACACAACAACGGTCTCGAACTAAGCCGATTTCAAGCGGTCCTCCCGACCCACCCACATGCGACCCGCATCCATGAATGGCGTCGATTACGTAGTTTGTGTAAAGCGAAACCACCAAACAACAGTGCCTTGTTGGTTTCTTAGATCCCTTGTCACCCTCCTTGGAAAAAAATGTCGCCACTTTCCCTCCCGATCTGAAGAAAAGCCATCGATGGGCCCAACAATATGACCTCATTCATGCGGTCGAGGATACTTGCCATGGTACTCACTGATCTGCAAAGGCACTGCTGGCGTTTGGCGGGGACAAACACAGGATGTCTCATTAAGTGACCGGACTCATTGTTTTCACCATGCATCATAGTCCACAACCCGATACCACCGTGTATGGGACCCCTCAATACCGCCATCATATGGGGGCGCTTCTTATTACCCCCCACCCACAAATAGCAATACCACTGTTGCTACCCCTCCACCATTAGTGGACCACCACCCGAGGGCCTCCAGCCACACCCACCTCTTCCAAACACCGTGGTCCCCCTCCGCATCACCTTATAGTACTAGCGAAGAGCCAGCGCCTTCCTATGGCGCATGGAGACGCACCACCACAAAATCCACAATTTCCATTCGGGACCTCCTGACCTATGGTTCCCAGCGCATCCTGACCGGTGAATTGTTCAACCTTCCGCTACTTAGCAGTACCATAATTTTGAACAAAATTCACCCCCGCATTTTGATGTGGGGGAGCCATAGGTTTTGGAGGTCCAGGGAATGGGAAATATAACAACCCCAATCAAGGCGGAATCAACCCCGCGGCAACAGCCTTGAGGGCAAGCAGAGCCAAGGGAACCAAAACTCCTGGGGGCAATAACAACAAGCGCCAGGGCGGGTCGCGGTTAAAACCATTCACCCTTATTGCTCTTTGGTAGGTCATGGTCATTACGCCCACCATTTGCCCCCGGATAAGCTGATTTCAAGAGGTTGAAAGACTCTGGAGTATTCCTCCTTCTCCTGCGTAACCTGCCCCTCAACAGGCACAGCAGTATGCGCAACAACCTCCCGCCGCATTGCAAAATCCTATTCCACATCCGGTCGCAAACGCATAGCGGGATGCACAACATCCCCCACCCAAATGAACAATATCACAATCCAAACAATCCAGTAGAACGAACAACTCTCCTCACCCGCGAGGAAGAAATCCTTTACAAACCGCGTAATCTTCGATTATCCCCAACAATTGGAGTGCGCTCCCCACATCTCGAGGAAACAAACCCTCCCTACTTTTTGACCGGGACCCAGTTGGTGATCCTAAATACTTCTCAACAACCAAGAGTAAAGAGGCCCTCGTTCTCGTAGAACTTATCACGGACCTTCCTAAGAGCGCACCACGATTGCGCAGATCAATCACCGGACTTTCAAACCAGAACATCTCTTTTACGTAAGCGGATGACCCGCTTGGTAGCCAATGACCTCCTCGTCTTCCTATGAACTCAAAAGTTCGGTCAGCATCTATCACGAGATGATGATGATGACATTGGCTACTGGAGCTCCCCACTACCTCCTCATCGGCGACATCCTATATAGGTGCAGCATCGACACCATTCTACGTCGATGCCTGACTATTGATAGAGGCCGACCTTAGTCTTAAGCGGTATGCCAGTGATTGCTTGTGAGGCGATCTTTGAACATCACCAGAGCTCAAAATCATCCGTTGGTTATTTTTGGCTACCACGATTTCATGGCGCATTCATCTTGTGATGCGTTGTGAGCAATGTCATCTACATGCCAACAAACGCGCTCCCAGCTCTTCTTCACCCGTGTCGCTGGGGTCCCATACGTAAATGGGGCATCGATTTTTATGACTTACAATCCCCCTCCGACAATGATCACCAATGCATTGTTGTCATTTGTCGATTAGCTGCAAATGGGTAGAAGCTATGCCCACCTTCAGCAATCTGCGTACGACCTTTAGAGTGGCGTTTTCTTCAACCAACGTCATATCGCGTTTTGGCGTGCCGCCAACTTTCGTTTCCGATCATGGAAAACATTTGAGAATGGGGAGATCTTGGTTGAACTCTCATCTCGGTTAGGCTTCTCTCCACGGGATTAAGCCTCACCATACTACCCTCGGTCCAATGAGGGCCAGTCGAAGCGATCAACAATGTCCTCAAGACCATGTTATAGCTCATGGTTAATAAACATAAAAACCAATTGGCATCATATGTTATTTTCCGCACTATGGGCTTACCGTACAGCTGTGAAAACGACCATTGGTTTCACAACATTTTATCTAGTCCATGGGGTCGAGGCGACTCTTCCCATCGAGTGTGAAATCCCCACCCTTTGCACCGCAATCGATATTTTACCTTACACTGCTCCAATGGAGTAGCGGTTGCTGAACTTGGAGTATTTGGATGAGGATCGTCGATCCTCATTCACAATTTCTTGAGAGCTAAAAGCGATCAAGGCTGCAACTTCAATGCAGCCATGTCAACCGATCATTTTGGCGACAACGTCGCCAACATGATAGCTCCGCGATACCTTTGGCCATGGCAAATTTGAGTCACTATGGCGTGGCCCTTACGTAGAATCAACATTGCCTCGCAGTATACATCTTGGCCTCCCCAGAAGGCCTCGCACTCAAAGAACTTCGTCAATGGGTTTATACCTCAAGAAATTTTATGCTTAGAAGTGGTCATGCTACTTTAGGTTACTTTTCTTCTTTGAGTGTTTTGAAATCTTTTTACCTACCACCTTGAAATTTGAGCCTATAACTATGCGAGGATGTTGGGACATAACACAGGCTTCGCCTTGTAGGAAATGGATGCCCTCGTGCTCTCGAATCGCTCAATCTCCTCACGAATCGCTGCGGAATCGCGGCGGCCCGGTACAAAATGAGGTGGAATTGTGGGCACTACAACTATATATAGGGTTTTGCCAAACTTCCACTAACCATCCCGGGAGCCCACGACGCCCATTATTCCGGTAGTCTTGACCGGGATCGACATCCATACACCTACATCATGCGTGTCCGCGGGCCACTTTCATCCGGGCCCTCGAGCCCTTTTCATATCATGGCAGTGCATCGCGTTGTCGCATTTATCTAATACATGTTCTTATTTTTTATCCTCTTAGGATATTGTTCACTTTGGGTGACCGGTTTACGTTACGTAATGCAGGGTACTTGATCAGCATCTCTCCACTTCACTCCATCAGGTATATACTTCGACGGCATGTAGTCTTTCCCACTGTATTGCATTTTACATTCCAGTCACACCTGCGATATTATTGCTTTAGGATACCCATTCCCGGTTTCGAGCGATTATTCACACCTCCATTTTGCATTTGGAATGCGTCGCGGGTATTCTCACCTACATGAGTTGTCCATTCATAGCACCTATTGGCCCTTTTTGACACTCATGATGTTCTTCATCACCTTAGGGATGGGAGTCCCAGTTGTCTTTCATCATGTTCGCGGATCAACCACATACTTATTCTCCTCATTTTGCTAGCTTCCCATCTGGACTCCCGGATCATCGCTTTATGCTTCAGTTCGTTTTACCTGCACATCTGCAAGATCATGAACCCTCCATCTCACCCACTTCTCCGGTTTGCCTCTGAGAGCCGTCTTCATTTCACCTACCTCATCTGAGAAACCAGCCAATGGGGCTAACCTCCATTGCGTTTTTCTGCGGCGTTTCCGCCCTACCCGGGGCACTCATTTTGCACTGGGGCACGGATTTCTGTATTTTTGTACATCTTTCCCAAAATTATTCATTGGTCATTGTACAAACACCTTTATTTCCATTATTTCCGCCGCTGCTGGCGGGTCATCACCGTTGGCGACCTTCTTTCCTTTTGGCAACACGCGCAGCCATGTCACCCTTGTTTGGAGCATCACTTCTCATTCACCCTCGTAGGCATATTCTATATCGCCCGGTACTACCAGGTCCTTACCATTTTATCCCTCACGAGATTTGTTCGCATGTCCCAGCCTGCGGAACAGCAATCCTCGGTCTTGGCGTCCCGACACTTTCGACCTTGTCACGGGTTCGCGGCCCTTTGTTTGTTTTCATACGTTCTCCGATGAGGCGGTCTTGAGTCTTCCCACTTCTTGACTTAGTCCATGTACCTCCTCCACTTCATAACCTCACCTAGTAGTTTTCATGAAGCCATTTTCTTCTGGTAGTCGTGTCCCCCTTTTTGTTGATGTCGACAAAAAGGTGACGGTATCTTGGTCCTCATTCCCATTCAATGAGATATCTCAGACGGATGACACTTGGAAACACCATTGCTCCGGATGTCGTTGACTATAACATTAAGCGTAACACTTTCTCATGTTGCGGTGGGTCTTACTACGCGACTAATGGGTTTTATCATCAATTCGCTGAAGACCTCTACGAACTTGGTAGAGACCCACCCGCGCCCACATCAGCGTAGTTGTTTACTTCGCGACCATTACCAGCGTTGGTATGTTCCTTTGCGAGAATTTTCTTACGCCTTCATCGATCTCCGCCCAGAAGTGACGCTGCGGTCGTCTACATCAACGATTGGGACATTTTTTCTTGAGTTACATCACGCGAGCATGGGGCATGCCCACGCCTCGTTTAATACCTGCAATATATTGTTTTCACACCTTGTGGAAGGTCGGATCTATAGGTTCTTGTCTTCTCCAACAGATTGCTCTAAACGATCCCACTACTGCTCTATCTTACCACACCATTCGATAAAAGAAGTATTGATGAATTTACGATATACATTTTATCTAACTACCTCATCCATGGGGCATGTTTATCACTAAAATTTCGTCCGCCGCCGGTGACAAGAACTCCGCGTAGTCAAACCGCGAGGAAAAGCAGTCATTCATGGCACAAGGTTAATTCCGCGATACAACAAAGGGGTCAAAACTATACAAAATGGCGAAAAAATTGCAAGGCGCTTTACATACTCTGAGCTTGCGCGCATATGTGCGTAACAGGATCATACAACGCGTGGATATGTGCACAAGGTGCGGTTGTTGGGCGAGAAACCCATGTGCCTGCTAAACGGTGTATTTATGAAACTGGTCGGCCTCTCAACTACTAATGGATCGGCTCCCAAGTCGATTTGACGCAAAATCCGAGCTCAATATCGCGTGGAATTTGGTCAAAGACCTAATATTGCCCTAAAGAGCCCCTTTTCACATTCAAAAAAGGTTGCATAATAACCCAATGATTGGCTATAAAGCTAGATGACCACCATTTCTTCAAGGGAATTCTTCATGCTATTTATCTTTGTTGAAGTTGCTAGAGACCCTTCTTGTAGCTTTTACATTGTGAAGTACGCATTTCATAAGCTATTCACCCCTCACTTGGTGAATAAGCTTGGTTCTTTCACCCACATTCATCTTTTTCTTTGTAAGGCAATCGGTTGAGGGGCCTCAAGAGCCTTCCATTGGAGAGGGACCAGTCCTCTTTCTCCATTGTGTATCTTTGGATTTCATCTACATCAGGACGACACGCCATTGGTGATATTGGTCCATTTTCATTTTGTTTTACTTTTCTTCTTATGCTCCTAGTTTCGGTAGTTTTGTTTAATTCTTGTTAATGGCTTAGTTGCTTTCTTTCAGCAACATAATACAAGCGTCATGACTAGCGAGAGCCCAACTAGGCATGTAAGCCTCTTTTAACTCACCGTGAAGAGCAAATACACCATAAAGCAAGAATTAGTCCTCCACTAGAGATAACACATCATCCATCCATCCAATAGCCAAATTAAAACCATTACAAGAGGTAGCAATGAGATACAATGAAATTTCCAAATAGGGGTGCAAATTTCAGCCAAGAAACTTATCCCTTCTCACCACAAGGAGGCCTGTTAAAATGAAATAGAGTTCATATCTATTTATACAAAATGTCCTCAAGTATGTTTTGTCCACATAATTTTAGGGTAAACCACAATATAGGGGTCAACATCCCTAATATTTCTTCTTTACACAAATAATATTAAATGAATTCATTTAGAAATTTCACTTTTGCAATGAAACCCTAAAAGTAAGATGGTATGCCTTTAGGGGACATTTTGACACTCTTCCAAGTCGTTGGAGAAGGATAAGAAGGTAGTTGGGGCTCATTGAGACTCCTCATTATGTACCAAAGTCTCTCCATGCCTCCTCTAGTCAAATCATGCCAAGTGTCAATGAACAACATCACTACCAAAACCCTAGCCCCTCTATGACATCAATCCTCAAGAATGTGATTTTTTCCCATCTGGGCAGAATTAAGTTTGGAATGTGAGGGGCATGGTGGTCATACATGGTGTCTTGCATAGACCTCAAAGGCATGTCTCTATGATCGCAGGTGTGAGGACCAGAATCAGCACGTGAGATTCTTTCCCCATGGAAACCTAAACTAGGTTTGTTCTCCCAAAGCGGTGAACAAGGAAGGTTACATAAACAAAAGGTACACCCTCAAAGGTATCCAAGTCAAAGATATGCGTGGTAAAGTGTAAACCACGTCTAATAAACAAGGCACCTAATCATGTTCATAAAAACTACATCATCAAATCAAACAAATGCTCAAGACCCTATACAATTGACGGTTAGTATGGAGCATCATAAAGTCCTATTGGGTAGACCGAAGCCCTCAAGTAGGGGATGCTCCCAAGGATGGAATTTCAAAGTTATGTAGTGGATGATGAGGTGGAAGGTTTAGAATTCATAGTTTGATGAGTTTCCTTGACATACAAGGGCTCATATTATCTCATTTATGGGTGCCTTTTTAGGGTGCGTGGCACCTTCATTTGTGATGCACATTTTTCATGCTCGTCTTCTTTCCATTCTTCACTTCTTTCATGTTTAAGGAAAAAGTTGAAGGCCAGCATCTTGGCAATTGTCGGATAACAACAAGGTGATTCACAAATATCTCGAATGAGAAGGTTGTCTCATGATGAGACCCCTTTCTCTCGGTTGTGGGCGAAATTCACTACCTGGCTTGGTGGATAGATGATGGTAATTTCATATTGATAAATACCTATTCTCATGATAGGTCGGCTCATGATCGCGATCTCACATCCCTTAGACTAACCCTTGCATTCACTATCATTTATTTTTGTGTGGGTCCCCATTTCTTATAGAGAAGCGTTTCAATTACTCCCCGAGGATCTTAGGTGGAAACATCTGGAAGATCTATATTTAGGATTTTATCTTTTATCCAACAGAAATCCTCAAGACCTTCAACCCCTTCTTCCCAGTAATTTACATGCCCTTCTTGGGTCACTAAAGTCAAAGGGCCTAGAAGAGACAATATGATGGGAGTGTAATGTGAGTGGAAGGTGGTATGGTCGATAATTACGATAACCCCTTAAGGGATCCCTAGTTACAAACCTTCCCTAAAGGCTGGTCACTTCTTAGGAAATCTATGAGACTCACCAAGGTAAAACATGGTCAAAATAATAAGAATTTGAAGTAAGTTCTATAATCCAAAAGAAACTTAAATACAACATGTTTAAATGCCTCAAATATTAGAGGGATGCTTACCATAATACATGACTTGTACATCATGGAGAAAGACCCACTTATGCCTTCGAGAGTTGGCTATGGTGGTATGCATTGGAAATGGATAAGAATGTGGTGATAGGTGGGTTTCCATTATGTGCCGGTGGTTTTCTAGTCATGTGGTGTCTCGGTACTCCATATTTACAGCAGGGGCCTTGAGACATCATCTCCTTAGTTATCCCACAAAATGTGGATAACATTTGGCTCTTGCTTAAGGACATGTGCTTTCGTCATGAAGTGCGTAGAGCCGTAACACATCTTCCACAGTGGTCATGTGCTGCTGAAACAAGAAACCATAAAATCTAGTGTGGTTATATCACCCTTCATCCAAATACATAAAATCCAAAATGAAAGCAGAATCTAGAAAAGACAATTTTAGTATTTTTTCAAAACTTCTAAATAAGCATGAAATCAATATGCAAGTGGGAACAAAATGGGGAAATATGAAATGCATCTAAACTAAAATGAAATATGAAAATGCAAGGAAATAAGAGATGACCTACCTACTTCACAGCCTTGAGACCTAGAGATCAAATGATAGGGAGACTAATGGGGTGAAGTCATACAACCACTGAAACTGTCTAATCATCTCATCAAAGTATCCCCCATGTGCTTAATTATGTAAAACAAGAAAGACAAGTCAAGAACATAATGATAATGAGCATAAATAGTTGTATAATCAATCCTTAAATGAAACTCATGGAGATGGGTGGGAGGGAGGAAATCCCTCTGGAAATAGAAGCCATCAGTCTAATCATCTTGCATGAAAGTGTAAACACAATCCTGATCAATCCATCTACAGATAGAGACTCTTGTATGTGACTCATCTTCATCCTCATGAAATGATTGTTGCTTCTTCGAATCTTAGAGAAGATATGTGATATCCCAAGAAGACCTCATGATTACCCTATGAAGAATGGATGAGGTAAGGGACAAACTCAGGTGTAGATAAAGAAAAATGAAGCCTCTTAATATGTGAATCCTTGTATAAATAATCAATATAAAAGCACTTCCTATTTGTAGAGTGAGTCTCTAATTGCTCTGAGATGGCCACGTCATGGTATTCTTACAAGATTGAGGACGAAGGTGGTTGAGAGTCCTCGAGCAAATATATAATCATGTCATCATTAGGCTCCCAAACATATGAGTCATATACACATGAAAAGAAGTCCTCTGAAGATGAAAACTCAAAACCCTTTTCTTTAGGAGTTCCTTCAATGTCATAAATGGGATCTCCCAGAACAAATGAGACAGTAGAATCCACAGTGATAATTCCTGAGTCTGTATAGAAGTGTCTATATGCTCATCAACCATATGTAAAGGTTCTTTCACAAGACCATCAATATGATTGAGAATGACCATCTTTTCGTCTTTGTGTTCATGAGGAGAAGAGGCATGGATGTCTTCACCAAGTGGAAGGACACAGGAGGGTAAGCATCTTAAGATCCAAAATGTATCATCCATATATTCAACATGAGAAAATTCATTGGGATATGTCTATCCCTCAAGAACTTCTTAACCTTCATTTTCAAGGGCTGGTTCTTTGGTTGGGGAAATAGCTTTTATCGACTCATCATCTCCTCAACAGCTTTATTAGTGGCCTTTTTCCTTTTCCATGCAGCATGTAAAATTTCCTTCTTTGAGGCATAACCATTTATGATTGGAGGTTCATCCCATGGTGCCATATTTCCATTGATGAAAGACACATAAATGGAATTAAGCTAGGCTGATATCAAGACTCATCAAAGGATGGAAAGGGAGACATGGAAAGGTAGGTTTAGGAGGAAGATTAGATGCATATGAGTCTCAAAGAGAGCTCATCAAGGGTGGAAATGGAATGTTCTTCAATGGAGTTCTCAGGCAAGCTAAGGGTAAAGGATTTGAGGTCAAATCTTTCCAAAGTATTGTTAGGGTTCAGAAGAAAGAGGATTCAAAATCCTCCACGGAAATGGTGTTAAAATGTTATCGCACAAGTTGTAGGTTGGGAAAATCCCAACCCAACCACCAAAAATGGTGAAAACTTTGAGAACACCTGCCCATTGTCACCTTAGGCAGTTTTTCTCGTCACTTTAGAGGTGAGTTACTCACCTCAAGGGGGGAATCCAGGTGATCATGGGGAAATGAGATGGAAGTGAGATGTATGAATGGAGATCCCTATAGGTCAAGTTACTATATGGAAGAAATATTGAGAATGATTATTGGGAGAGGTTTAAGGTTGCCAAACCCTTGGGTACCTACTGATAGTGCTTGTGCCCGAGACACAAGAAAAACCAAGTATGCGTGGTATATGTTAGGGGGCAGAATTACAATGTTAGTTGGACCAGAAAGTTAAGCTTGCCATCCCTAATTGCAGAAAAAGTAAATAATATATATCAGCTCAATAAATAGCTGGATGCTAGCGGAATTAACGATCACAGTGTCAAACAATTATTGGACAATGAAGCACTAAACCAATAGACAACTTTCTAATATTCAAGCACAAACTTTGATGCTAAAAGAGGGCTGCTAGATAGTTTTTTCAGAGAATTATTGTAGCATACTTATGGCTGTAACAAACAATTTATACGGTAGAAAGGGAATTCCAACCACCAAAAGATGCAAGTAAAACCACCCAAAAGGCGCACAATGAAGTAGATTGTGTAAGGCTTCTTAGAAATTTTTGGATGAATAGTGAGTAAAGAAAGATTTAAGTAGAGTTTTTTAAGCCCTATCAGATGTATAAAGTTTATAACAATAATGAGATATCCTTGACCAATCAAAACTCCACATTGGCCTTATGAAAGCAGAGCACATAGAATTGATTCAATTTAGACAATCTCAAAATCTTGTGTTTTCACGTATATCGATGCAATGCTTTTATTTCTCCAATGAAAATAAAGACAGTGAATTTAACTAGTGGGTTGTGGAGTCTCAAAATTAAAGAGATAGGTGAGCTACTTCCTTTGGGGTGTAATCCTTTTCACTTCCCAAGGCAAGCTAAGCTAGCTAGGAAAAACCTAGGAGGTTGTAAAACCCTTTACTCCTCCTAGTATTTCCTTATGCAAAAAAGTATTTCAAGAAAATTACAATGGAATTAGTGGGGTTGTATCTGATTATAATCCCCAAGAGATTATAAAATTAACCTTGAAACCAAGAAAGAAGCAATGGCAACAAGGATTCCTTACCTATTCCAAGCATTAACAAGATAAACCTCTTTTTAACCAAACAAATCCACCATAAAGAAAAAAATAGTCCTCCACTTGAGATAGTGTATCATCCATCCATCCAATAGCCAAAGTATAATCATTACTGAAGTGTAACTTAAAGAGCATTGAGAAATTTCTAAATGGGAACAAAATTTCAGTAGTATCCTTCTCCATGGGGAGGCTATATTAAAATGAATAGAGTTCATATCTATTTGCTAAAATGTCCTCAAGTATGTTTGTGCACATAATTTTAGGGTAAACCCTAAGAATAGGGGTCAAACCTAATCTTTCCCCTTTACAAAATAATATTAAAGTAATTCATTTAAATTTCTTTTGCACAATGTGTGTGTGTGTAGAGCTAAGAAGATAAGATGGCGTGCCTTTTGGGGGGACGTTTGACCTCTTCAAGTTATCAGGAGAGGAGAAGGAGGTGGATTTGGGGCTCCTTGATCCTCTCATCATGCACAAAGTCTCCATGCCTCTTTTGGTCAAATCATTCCAAGTGTCAACGAGCAACAACTCCATCGCCACTAAAACCTAGCCCCCATTGTGATGTCAAGCCCTAAAAAGTGACATTTTTCCCCTCTGGGCAAGTGGTTTGGCATGTGAGGGGGCATGGTGAGGTCATCCAAGTGTCTTCTAGGCCTCCAAAGGCATGCCTCTATGATGGAATTATTGT
Source organism: Picea sitchensis (assembly GCA_010110895.2). Taxonomy (NCBI): domain Eukaryota; kingdom Viridiplantae; phylum Streptophyta; class Pinopsida; order Pinales; family Pinaceae; genus Picea; species Picea sitchensis. The sequence goes on from SNQJ01S0046080.1 coordinate 17,120, forward strand.
AGTCCCTAGGCATCCAACTAGTGGGAATCTTTTCCCATGGAAGGCAAAGTGGCTTTCTCTCCCAAAGCTGGGCACCAATGAGGGTCTGCACCAAAACAAAATTAAGCCCACTCAAAGATATAGTAAAAGTCATCATGACAAATTAGCCAAACCAGATCTAATAAACAAGGCATCTAATAATGTGCATCAAAACTACCTCATAAAATTAAACAAGTGCTCAAAGACCCTATACAATTGGACAAGTTTAAGTATGGGGTGTTGGAACAAATATTAAAATTTTGGCTTTAGATAGCTTAGGAGGAAAAAAATTATGGTGTTTAGCTAAAGGTCGCGATTTTGGTAGCTTAAATCTCGGGTTTCATATGCCATTAGTTGTTGAAAGTGTATCGGCCGAGACCAAACATTCAAGAATCAACATCAAGCTTCTGGAGGAAAGAGCTCACGAGGAGGCACAAAAAATATATGCAATAAGCAGTAATCCCACTATAATAAGGTTTCCACACAAATGCCATGTCATCATTTTGGGTTTCGGCCATCGGAGGTTCGGTCGACGTAAAAAGTTTAACCATTGCTTTGAAACTCGAAATCCCGAAATCGGGTTTCAGGACTTTGGTGAAAACTACTGACCTTCTGGTCGCCTTTGTGTAGCCGAAATCGGGGACTTTGGTGGCTAAGAGACCCTGTTTTAGAAACTGTCTGTGCCGAATGTGATTCCATTTTAGTGGATAAACAACCTGCGGTAAAAACACAATTTTGTTAGCCGTGGAGAGGTCGTTTTGCAAGCTCAAATGGTCGATTGACATATAAAAAGATACTAATATTTCCATTGGTGCATTAATATTTTCATTTTGATCTTTGGAAGGCAGTCAAAATCCCCCCAAAAGATGAGATTCGTTTCGAAATGTAGCATTTTACTATCTTTGGATCATCATTTTCAAATGATGATTTTTGAACGACGAATATCATTTTGAGAAACGCTAGGAGGTTTTTGTGCCTAACATATCATAGATCAATAACCTCCCTAAGTTTTCCTACAGATGTCACATATTGGAATAATCGAATCCATCTCCAAGCCCAAATTTTGGATCTCGAGAATTTCCCAGATTTGACACATGTTTTTGAAGCCTTGATCACAGGGAGAAATTAGAAGCGGATCCCTGAAGGCTTGAAAGTATTTTGGTCATAAAAAGCAGACAAAACTCTCTCATTTTATACACATCTGTCACAATTCAAGAGATACAGAACCATAACCACAGCCTTAGTTTTCAGCAGTTTGGCCCATTTTCTATAGTAAAAAGTTTCAAGAATTGATGAAGTGGCCATTTGTTATCTTTTGGGAGGATTTCGACCTCAATACCTCCATGAGAATACGTTCATTTATAGAGGGATTTATTTTGGAATCAGAATCATTTTCCGAGTTATTGAAAGGGGTGAAACATATTGTGTATCTTCTTGAAGAAATGCATGGAAATAGCAGAGGCCTTTCAAGTGGGACAATTCTCTAAAGCAGATATGAAACCCAGTGCCAAGAGATTCTACACGTTGTCACTGTCTAATTATGTCTTCTTCCTGTGTTATTGTTTCTGAAGTCTTCATCACTTCTCTTTCTTCCTTCAATTCATTAATTAAGCTTGTAATGGTTACAATTCAATAATACCTATGTTGTAGCTAATTTAAGCATTCCTTAAAGTCTTGAGTTTTTCCCTCTGTTGTTTGCCATTAGAGTAGAACAAGACACGCATCTTATTGATTTTTCTTATTTATAAGTTTTATTTGTTCATAGCTTTTTCCTCTGTCTTGCTATGAGAAAGACAAGACCTGTGTTCATATATTTGAAGTTTGGTGTTATTTCTTCCATTGAAATAAAGATTAGACTTATCGGATTTAGATACCTAACTCTTTGTTTGAGTCTTCTTCATCTCCTATCTTCCATCTTCTTTATTAAATCAATTAGAAAAAGGATGTCATGCCTCTTAAGTTCCCGATCTATAGAGTCCCAAAGTGAAGGGCCTATTTCAGCCCTAGTTCTAGAAGCCTCTTATGAATGATCAATCAACAAATTTTTATTTCATTCAAAATGTACTAAGTCTTGGCTCTACTAAAACCTAGAGTTAACTCTTGCAACAACATTTTAAAGTCGTTGCAGGGGCGAAATTTATCTTCTCTAGGATATGAAAAAAATTTCAGATCTATTTGTTGATGGTGAACAAAGGATAGGCATTCAATTGGTTGTAATCATTCACACGAGGTGACTCCTTGGTTCATTAAAGCTCACATGATTTTGTTGGTGAGAGCTCCTTCGGTCTCAAATGTAGATTAGTTCGGTGCTCAAATTTTGTGAGGTTTTCTCCTTTGGACTTTGAAAATGTTTATGGCTTTCCAAACAATGTTCCAGACATTAAAATTTGGGAGATGTCCTTCCTAAATTTGGAGAATATATGGACGACAATCTCGCTCAACACTTGTTTGAATTCCACAATCTCATGGAGGAATTAAATGTGCATCATGAGATGTCCTCATGAATTTGTTTATGTTTTCATTGGAAAAGATGCTAGACTCTAGTATAAAACTTTACCTCATTCCAATATTCCTTCATTGAAATATTTTCACACTTTCATCAACATTGTAGCAGGGATATATTCAAATCCTTTTGAAGATGGTTTGTAATATAGGATTCATAAGACAAAAAATTCATACAAATCCTCTTGAAGAGGAAGAAACAATAGAAATTTCTCAAGTTGATGAAGATGATCAATATGAGAGGATTTGGCTCATAAAGAATTTGGATCTTGTGAACATACTCAACAAGAATATATTCAGCATCACGGTCAACCCGCAGAAGAGAAAGAATGATTCATTTTGTTTTATCTAAAATACAAGACCACCTCCCTCCTTTTGGTGAAGAGAAGTAGATCGCTCTGCATGGCTATAATTGCATTCTCCACACATATTTGTGACTTTCCACATAGTCCAGGATATGAGGTGTGAAACTTCTTCATTTCCGAAAATGTAAATCTGTTTTTAAATGATGGCAGTCATGCATTCTTTCATGGAACTTCTACAGGAGTTAGTGAACCTATTTATGATGAATTCCTGCCAGGAGATCGGATTTTAGACTCTGCTTTGTTTCATGAAAAGATATGGCTGCCATGTTTAATGATCCTGAAGAAAGTTTGTTGTTCGAAAATGCTTTAGAAGCTGTGTTTTAGTATGATTAAGAAATAAACAGTATGCCAGAAATAGTAACAAAGTGTCCTTTGCTTGAGAGATCTACAGTTGATGTCTCGAGTTTTTGTCTAACTGATGAACCTCTTGAGTTATCTGCTGAACCTATATATGATGAGTATAGTGATGATTATTTCATCATTTATGTAGAACAACTTGCTGCAAATTTTTTCATGGAGGGATGATGGTATTCAAACAAGATTGTGCCATGATTTTGGAGATGTCATTGTAGATGATCTTGAAGGGTGCTTAGATATTCTCTTTGAGAATGATCTTGAGCATTATAAATCAGAACATAGAGTAGTCTTGGATGTTTTAAAACCTCGGGATGATATATTTTTCCAAAGATCCTTTTGTTGATCTTGCAGATTCATTAATGGAGGAGTATGATATGTCATGGATATTTGGTCATAAGAATCGATGAAAGGTTTGAAAATTCATGATCACCAATAGGTCAGATTGGAGTTGTCAGTTTCCTTTTTCAGCCTGTTCAAAGAAAGTGTGATAAAATTTCAAATAAGTAGACAATTATTGGATTGGCTTCAATGACATTTTCATATCATTTGATTCAGTGGGAATGTTTTAATTAGTTAGAGTAGGTGATGTATATAAATAAGCTTGACTTTGAGCATTAGATTACATTGGTGGTTTTCAATATGTTTTCGGTTCCAATTTTGAATCTAGTATGGTTTTGTTTTAGAGCATTCTGACTCCATAGCCCAATGGATGAATAAAGCGGTTTTAGTTAGAAAGATGCAAGAAGTAAAATTAGCCAGGGTTGAGAGTTTACTAAGGATGATTTGGGTTCTTAATGGATGAAGGCACTTGGTCTCTTGTTCTTAGCACTTTTGAGGGAAAGCACCATCCCTAGATGGAACCTATGTTGGAATAAAGATTGAAATTTTGGCTTTGGTAGCAGGAGGAAAAATTTATAGTGTTTAACTAATGAAAGTCTGGAGACTTTTCGGTAGCTTAAATCATGGGTTTCATATGCCATTAGTTGTTGAAAGTGTATCGGCCGAGACCAAACATTCAAGCATCACACATCAAACCCATGTAAGGGGAAGCTCACGAGGAGGCACGTAAAAAATGCAATAAATGGAAATAAAACCACTATAATAAGGTTTCACACAAATGCCATGTCACCATTTTGGGGTTTCGGTAGTCGGGGGTTTGGCTGACATAGAGATTTTGACTATTGCTCAGTTTCCCTGAAACCCTAAAGCCAAAATCAGGGTTTCGGTACTTTTGGTGGCTTATGGTGCTTCGAAATTTCACTGTTAGCCATCGAAAGCCAATACTTTTGGCAGATAAGATACCCTTGTTTTCGACCTGTTAGTTGCCAAATCACAAAATTGTTTTAGTGGATAAACTACCTCAGCAAAAAAAACAGTTTTATCATTGGTGGAGAGATTAGTTTTTGCGCTCAAATGGTCGATTGACATCTATAGATCCTAACATTTCCATTGGTGCATTGATATTTTCATTTGGAGCTTGGGAATTAGTCAAAAGTCCCCTGCAATATGAAGCTTCGTTTTAAAAAATACTGCGTTTTTACTTTGTCGAGTCATCATTTTCAAATGATGATTTTTTGGTAACTTCGAATATCATTTGAAAGCAGTTGGAGGTTTTGTTCCTAACACATCGAATCAATGGCATCCTTATTTTCTTTTCCTACAGGTGTCACATATTGGGATAATTGAATCCATCTCCGAGCCCTAATTTTCAGATCTCAGAATTTCCCCGTTTGACACATGTTTTTGAAAGGCAGATCTGGGGAAAATGGAAACGGATCTCAGGAAACCGAGAGAGATTTTTGGTCAGAAAAAAGAGATGAAAAAAAAACTCTTTAATTTTATACACAGATGTCACGATTCAATAGATACAGAACCATAACCGCAGCCCCAAGTTTCAGCAGTTTGGCCCATTTTCTATGGCAGAAAGTTTTCGAAATTGATGGTAATTGTTGTTATCTTTTGGGAGGATTTCGACCTCAATACCTACATGAAATGCTTGTTCATTTATAGAGGGATTTATTTTGGAATCCGAATCATTTTTTAGTTATTCGAAAGGGGGGAGAAGACATATATTATTGTATCTTCTTGAAGAATTACAAGGGGAAACAACCCGAGAGCCTTTTGGAGGCTGGGTTTGTAATGCATTCCTTTTTAGAAAATATAGAACAGAGTGCCAAGAGATTCCACACCTTGTCATTGTCTAATTATGTCTTCTTCCTTTGTTATTGTTTCTGAAGTCTTCATCACTTCTCTTCCTTCCTTCCATTCATTAATTCAGCTGTAATGGTTACAATTCAGTGATACTTTTGCTGTAGCTAATTTAAAGCATTCCTTAAAGTGCAGTTTTTCTTCTGTTTTTCCGTGAGTAGAACAAGACCTGCATCTTAATTGTTTTGCCTTATTTACAAGTTTTATTTGTTCATAGATTTTCCTCTATCTTGCTATGAGTAAGACAAGACCTGTGTTCAGATATTTGAAGTTTGGTGTTATTTATTCCATTGAAATAAAGATTAGACCTATCAGAATTAGATACCTAACTCTTTGTTTCAGTCTTCTTCATCTCCTATCCTCTATCCATCTTATTTATTAAATCAATTAGACAAACGATGTCATGCCTCTTCGTTTCTGATCTATAAATTAGTGACGTGCCTTTTTCAGACCTAGTTCTAGAAGCCTCTTATGACTGATCAATCAACAAATTTTATTTCATTTAAAATGTGCTAAGGCTTGGCTCTATTACAGCCTAGAGTCGACTCTTGCGACAACAAGAGGGGTGTCATAAAATTCCTATTGGGTAGACCAAATCCCTCAAGTAGGGGATTCTACCAAGGATGGAATTTCAAGGTTATGTAGTGGATGATGAGGTGGAAGGGGTTTAGAATTCATAGGTCGAAGAGTTTCATGACATACAAGGGATCGCATTATCTCATTTATGGGTTCCTTCGTAGAGGGTGCGTGGCACCTTCATTTGCGATGAACTTTTTCCAAGCCCATATTCTTTCCATTATTTACTTCTTTCATATTTTAAGGAACAAGTTGAAGCCCACTATCTTGCCTTGGTGTCTAGATAATGAAAATGTCATTCAAAAATACCTCGTGGAAATGAGAAGGCTGGCTCATGATGATACCCTCTTTCTCTCAGTCGTGTAACTACGAGCCACTACCCTGGCTTGGTGACTAGATGATTATAATTTCATACTGCTAAATACCTATGATCATGATAGGCCAGATCGTGATGAGATCTCCCATCCTCTAACTAATCTCTTAAGCATTCACTATCATTTAATTTTGTGTGGGTCCCCCATTTCTTATAGAGAAGCGTTTCATTTCTTTCTTGGGGATCCCTGGGAGAAGCATATGGAAGGTATATATTTATGATTTTATCTTTTTAGCCAACAAAAATTCCTCTGGGCCTTCAGTCCCTTCTTCCCATAAAATGAGGTACATGCCCTTCTTGGGTCACTAAAGTCAAAGGGCCTAGAATAAGACAATATGATGGGAGTGTAATGAGTGGAAGGTGGTAAATATGGTCGGGAATGGTACGATAACCCCTTAAGGGAACCCTAGTCACAAACCTTCCCCAAAGGTTGGCTACTTACTAGGAAATCTATGACACTCACCAAGGTGAAAGAGGGTCAAATGAATAATGTCCAAGCATGCGTTCTATAATCAAAAGAATCTTAAATACAATATGTTGAAATGCCTAAAATATTAGGGTGATTACCTACCACAATACCTGATGTTTTCCGCATGGATCAAGACCCATTTACCTTCCATAAGTTGGCTGGTGTGGTGTATACGCTAGAAATGGATCAGAATGTGGTGATAGAGCGAGCTTTCATAAGTGCAAGTGAACACTACTAGTCATATGGTCTCTCGACACTCAATATCTGCAACCCGAGGGCCTCAAGACATAATCGCCTTAGTTATCCCACAAAATTTTGATAACATGATGCACTTGGACATATTTCCTCTTAAGTTGACAAAATATAATCCTCATGATTTGGATCGGATTGGATTTTTGATGGCATGTTGTTTACTTCAGTCTTAAATAAAAACTCAAAACTCTAAGAAGTACAACTAAAAGTAAGAATTTAAAGTTGATAAGTAGAAGAAAAATTCCATATCTTTTATGAAGGGAACATGATATTTTTTCTCTTGTAAAAGAGATAATTGTTCATCAACGTAGTGTGCTTATTTCTTAAAGGTAACGATTATTATGAAGTGACAAAAAATTCTGATAATCTTAAGTTTCTTGTAAATATTTGTGTTGATTGTTGTAAATGGAAGTTGTCATAGAAATAACTATTTTACATGGATGTATGACAAAGAATTACTCACATGTATATAGTTTTGTTTAAGAAATAGAATATGGGAACTTCAGTAAGTGCATAAATGCTAATGAAAATATCATGTATACATGGAAGAATGCATTAGTCATTTTTTGTAGCATGGAAAGACTATTGATAGCAAATTTTCTCCCTTAAATTCATAAATTCAAAGGATACAAATTAGCTCCTTGCTTTTGATTTGAAAGGTTTAGATGTCAAATCTCATACAATTATGTCATTATATTTAACCTTGCAACATTATAGATATAATGTTCTTTTTAAGCTCAAACTTTGGTGAGCTTCTTCCTTCCAACGTTGATAGTGTGAATTTTCCTTTGCAAGGATGGATCATTGAATCCTTGAAATCCATTATGTATATTGATTGTGTAAAATTATGATTTTCAAAAATTTATGGATGATTTAAAAAAATCATAAATAATGATATCGTAAAATTTATATCAATATTTATTTAAAGCTGCTTATGATTGGGTAAGATCTTGTCTTCTTTGAGCATAAGGAAACATGTTAATACCCAATATCCATAGGTGATCCAGGTGGATATTGGTGGCCACCCACTTGTTCCATTAATTCATAATGGTTCCACATCTTGGCAGTTTTTCTACGGTTTTTTGGGCCCCAAAATTTTGGGGTTGTATTGAGGCCCTAAACGATTTTTTTTTGGTGCGACAACGCCTTCTAGTAGACAAAGATAGGGAGTGTTTACTTCTCGGCTATACCTTTCCAACAGGGTACTGAGCGCCCCAAACAAAGATCGTATGCAAAAATTGTGCCCTTGGGAAGTTGACATATCAACTAACCACATCGGGGCCCACATACCTTTTGGCATTTCATCTTTTGGGGTTATGGTTTTGGATGTTTCTGGTTTACTCATTGATGCTTTATGTTAAAAGGAATTTTTGGCCTCTTTTTAATCAACTTCTTGCGAATGAGTGTAGCAAATATCACACGCCTAAAACGGATAACATATGCAAAAGTTACGAACTCAGGAAGTTAATGTACTAACAAACCAAAACGGGGCCCATGTGACTTTTAGCGCTTCATATCCACATCGGGGCCACAAACCTTTTCTATTTTTATCTTCCGGGGGCTAAGTTTTTGGATGTTTAAGGTTTACCTCCTTGTAATCAATTTCTTGCAAATGAGCATAGCCAACACATATCTCTCTTCAGGGATAAACTACCACCATTCTACATAACTTGTGTGCTTTGCATTTCCTTAGTCTTTTGTATTTCAGACAATGATTAATAGAATTTGAGTTTATTTGTATTGGCCCCGTGAACAATATCTACGTGTGTTTCCTTGTTATATCTATACCTTCATGTCATTCTCAATACCTGTCCTTATTAGTGGTATGAGAGCAATCTTCTCTTTGGTGTTTCTTTGTGCATGTGTCCCTAACGAGGTCAAGCTTCTCCCGAGAGTTGGTATTGGGGTGGTTGAGCTTGGGAAGGGACCTCCATGATGAAACAACCTCCCATAGGAGAATAAAAGAGAGCTAATGATGTAGTATATCCTATCAAACTATTGCTCGAGAAATCCCTCACACATAGGAACAAGATGATGGATACTTTCACCTAGATCCTTTGACGGTTTCCAACAACAATGTAGGGACCTTCAACCAACATTCACTTAGAAGGTGAGATTCCCTTTAAGGTACATGTTAACTTTCAAATTCCTTTATTTGAATTCCAAATAGAGCGTCAATGCTTTGGAAAATGGTTAACTCGATGGGGTTATTTCTTCCATCCAAAATTTTTCCAATAAAGTAAAAAACCTTTGTGCTCCTTAAAAGCCCTTTCCCAGGGATTGTTGGGATACTTATTGTGAGCAACATGTCGAAGATGAGTTTACAATTTTTGGTTCGGGACCCACTTGGGAGGGTTTTGTTGATTCCCTCAAGGAGGAATTCCACCATGTTTGAAACTATGATGACTATTACCTTGAGATGGACAACTCTGCATAAAGAGAGACAGGATGGTGCAGTACACCAACATATTCCTTACCACGTGCACAAATATTGGTATTAAATATTGTGAGATGACACCTAGTTTTTAAGTACCATAGTGGCCTACATATGTACATCAAACAAATATGGAGTTCATGGACATATCCTCTTTGGGAATTTAGATATGTTGTTAAAGATCAAAGCCAAAAGTTCAAGCTAATGAATCAAGAGAGATTTGATTAGCCAAACCCATGTAACAAAAACATGGTAAAGTGGTAACTTCTAGAGAATCTGAGAGCAAGGATAGCCAACCCAGACAACCAGTCAAAGCCAGCAACAAAGAAGGAGTAGCAGGAGGTGAAGAGAAGGGACATTTGAAAAGTGGTCGGTTCCACAAAATCCCATGGCATAACGAGGAGTGTAAGCTCAAAAAAATCATTTTTGGTTGAGGCAAAGCCTCAAAATCGGATGTTGACTCAAACTTTGATTGAGCCCAGATAAGGAATACAATCTCTGATTGCAAAACCAATGTATCGCTACAAAAGGCTATCCAAAGGGAACCAAAGGAGGTTGAATAAAGGTGCCTCTTGCAATTTCATAGATGTGGTAGGACCCACTCCGACTTTCATTGTCTACAATGATAGCCAAAAGATCCTAATATCAATAGACGTCATCAAGAGGTTGAACCTAAAATGGCGTTGCACCCACCTCCAACCATACACCATTGGTTGGCTCAACCGGGGATGGAACATCTACACAACCATCAATGCCACACTATGACATAAAACCACTTAAAATATGAGGGTATTGTGTGATGTTTCCCCACTTGAGGTATCTCTATACAATGAAAATAGGTAGGCAAGATAGTAGAAGGGAACAAAGACATCATCTTACGCCTTTCTCCTGCTTAGGTTTCCTTTGCATTGTTAGGTAAATAATTCAATTGATTTGACACCCAATTCTCTCCCTTTCATAGTTGCGACCACAGCCCTTACATGCATTGATTTTTATGGATAATAAAGAAATCAAATGCCAGATCCAAGAGATAATTATGAAGGACCACATTAGAACAAGATCCTCACCTTGTGGGAGCTCATTTGTTGCAGTACAAAGAAGGATGGGACATGGTGGCTTTGTATTTATTACATATCCCTGAACAATATCAAAGTCAAGAACCAATAGCTAATCCCTTGAATTGATGATCTTCTAGATTATCTCAATGGAACAAATTTTTCAATAAGATTGATTTACAGAAGTGGGTCTACCACTAAGGTGTGATTAGAAATGTATGGAAGACAACCTTAAAAGTATAAGGAAGGTCTCAAACCCAGTGGTAGTCCATGCTTCAGAGCTTGACTGAATTCCCCAACCATTCATGCAGATGATGGATAGGTATTCTATTGTAGCCATTCAAAAGAAACTCCTTTGGTCATATATCTAGATGAAATCCTCATTTTTAGGAAAACCTAGGAGGAACATTTGAAGCACATTCAACAAGTCTTGGACACTCTACGACAACACAAGCTAAACAGTTGGAGAAGTATTCCCTTCAACATGTAGAGGATCAATATTTGGGATACATTGTGGATGAGAAGGATGTGGATGTGGATCCAACCAATATCCAGTCATTAGTGATTGGATGGCCCTAAAGATATTTACCAAGATTTACATGTTCTTGGGCCTTGCCAACTTCTAACACAAGTTTGTGTTGGGATTATCTCAAATAACTAGACTAATCCAGGTGACCATGGGTGGACCTTGCTATCCCCATTTTTGGATAACTAAGGTTATCATGTCTCGAGGAGCTGGAGTTCTGCAGATATATGGAATCTTTGAGAGACTACATAACCAACAATACCCTTTTGCACGGATGGAAACCCCTCTCACCACCACATATGGTCTAGGAGATTTCTAGATGGCATCCAACACATCAATTGGCTTCCAAGTGATGGGACTTGCTCCATGAAGTCTGAGGTCGATAATATGGTGACCTGATTTCAATGGCTGATAATTGAGTATTTTGTCTCTTAGATTTCTCTAGATTTCATGATAAATGCTTGGACATTATTCCTTTGCCATGCACTTCACCTTGGTGGTTGACATTTAACCCTAGTAGAATTGGTTTTGCGGGATGGTTGCTACTAGAACTTCCTTAAAATTGTCGTGTCATTCAAGACATGCTTACCACTTTCCATCATTATAGCCCTCCATTACTTTATCTCTTGGGATTCTGGGGTGTATTGACTCAAGAATGGGTTGTCCCTCATTGTATGGGAAGAAGGGTTGAAGGCCAAGAAATTTTATTTGGTGAATAATACTTCTATGAACACTTCAAATGTAGCCGAGGGGATGACCTAAAGGAAGTAGTGAAACACTTATCTTTGAGTAAAGGGGGACCCTATTATAATAAATGATGGCAAAGGTTGGTTAAAGGGATATGAGGTCTCATTCACAGTTGACCCTATCATGTCCACATGGATATCTAGTGGTATGACATTGCCATCATCGGTCACCAAACCAGGGGTAATGGATCGGTTACATGGGAAAGGGGTCTCATCAGGAGCCAACCTTCCCATTTCCACTAGGTGTTTGTGGGTGACATTTCCATTATATGGTCACCACACCTGACTCATTGACCTTCAACCTCTTCTTAAAATTATGAAATAATAAAGAATGGAAATTAATGGGCTTGGAAAAGTGCATTCTGAACAAGGTACCACACACACTCTACAAAGTCACCCTTGAATGAGATACTACGACCCTTGTATGTCATGATCCCATGCCCATTAGGTCTTGACCTGACCCTTCATCCACTTTACATGGATTAGGGAGGGATCTCTTGGAAACTCCCCTTGACTAAGGGCAAGACCACCCTAATAGAACCTCATCAACCCTCCCAATTGAAGCTTGACCAGTCACCTAGTGTCTTTGAAATTAATTGTTTGATATGGTGATATTTGATCAGCATGATTAGGTGGCTAATTTATTGATTGGATTCACTTATCATGATGTTATGCCTTAGAGATCCTTGGATGGCACTTCTCTCCATTTATCTTTTGTGGGACTATTTGGTGGTGGACAATTTTGGGAGAACAAGCCTAGCTTTGGGATTCCTTGGTCTAAGCCAAGTTGGACCCACATGTCGGATAAATAAGATCAAACTTGAGAGGCCTTGAATATGATGTGGACGATGTATCCTAGCCCACACACAAACATTTTTTTCCTAGAGGCAAAAAATCTACTTTTTAAGCATGATGTCATCTAGGGGGTTGGGGATTGGTGGTGATGTAGCCACTCATTGACACATGGAATTTTGAGGAGGAGGAGGTATTCACCATGAGGAGATTGCCTTGATGCTTGACATGTGGCCTTTGGAGTCACATACCCATTGCTTCTCCAACACCAACGGCTTGTTCTAAGTGGAAAAACATCCCTAAAGGGGAGACATCATATAAAATTAGGGGTTTACTTGTGCAAAAGTGAAATTTTAAATGAATTGTTTAATATTATTTTGTTAAAGGGGAAATACTAGGGTTGTTGATTTAGTCTTGTGGTTTACCTTAATTTTATGAATGAGTCATCTTAGTGACATTTTTGTATAAATAAAGAGATCCATGAATCTCATTTGAACACTAACTCTCCCTCGTTGTGAGAAGTGTTGGTCTGAAATTTTAGCTACACTTGGAGTATTTTTCCTCTTATACTATGGAATAATGCTTCGTTATAGTGTGATGATGATGATGGTGCACACTATCTCTAGGAGTCATTCTTTGTTATGGTGTGATGATGATGATGGTGCACTATCTCTAGGAGGTCATTCTCTTGCTTTCATGGAGGTTTACTTTGGCATGTTAATGCTTTTTCTTGAATGGTATGGTCTCTTTACTTTGTTGTTATCATTTATAATTCAATATAAGGTTGTTTTTGCCAAGGATAGATAAGTAGTATAAGGATATACACCCCTATCCTAGTTTCCACCATAATTTCTAAGCTTTTAAATTTATTTTGCAAGGGTTTAGTTGAGGAAGTAAGAGGATTTACACCCCTCATCTTCAAACCCTATCTAGGATACTTTCCTTGGTAAGTAAGATGATTTACACCCCCAAGGATTTATTAACCCTATATATTTCTCCTCGACCCCATTAACCCATAACTAAAGGAACTAATCTTGCATTGGATAAATAAAATATTGCATTGGGAAACATGATTTTTGGTCATTTTTACTTCTTGGAAAGTGAATTGTATTCCTTGTGACTTGGGCACCTCACAACCACTAGGGAATCCCCGTCAAGGGGATACTTCTTTCTTTCCTTATAAAATTATATATTCAGCCATTAGGGCTGCATAAACTCTAACTCATTTTCTTGAATAACTCTCTTATCAACCATTGGATTTTGCTCAAACTTTGCACACTTATTCTTATTGGTCTACTACACTTTTTTGGCAAAGTTTGAGAGGTTTTAAGTGGATGAATTTATTGCTGTAATACATTTAATGTTGCATCCATAAGTCTGATATAATTTTCTGCAGACAAGTGTTTACAACGACCTTATCTTTTTATGCTATAATATTGGTTTTTCATCTTGAGTTTAGCTAGTCATTAACTAGTCTCTCTTGTATCTTCTACTTGATCTCTATAATTTATTGAGAATATTATAGTACCATATTATTTATGATATATATTTTTATATACTGTTGCAAATTAGTGACAATAAGATTAACTTTCTGATCCAACTAACATACATCATTGCAAAGTGGTTTTTCTTGTGTCTCGGGCAGGTATTTCACCATTTACATGTTACTCAACATACTTGGAAACCCTTGGACCTTCCCAAGACTTCATTCCAAACATTTCAATCGACTTAGAATTGACCTCTAGGGGATCCATTTCCATATCTATCCATCTCCATCTCATTCCCCCTAGGGTCATCGAGATCGCCTCCCTAGAGTGACCTAGTCACCCTTGAAGTGTGGGACCTACATCGAGGTGACATTGGGTGTAGGATTCCCAAGTTTTAGAATTTGATTTTGTGGTTGGGTTGAGATTTTCCCAACCTACAACGTGTGCTATAACATTTTTGCGTTGTTGCCGGGGAAGATTTTGAATCTTCTTCATACCCTAAATGACACTTTGGTAAGCCATCCCAAAGCCTTTCCCTTAGCTTTCCTGGAGACTCCACCTAAGGGATGTTCCCTTTCCCTTTTTATTTATGAGCTCATCCTGAAGCTCATCTGGTGACTCCACCTTCCCAGAATCCTTCTTTCCCCAAACCTTTTCCCCTTGAGAGGTTCAAGCCTTCTAAGGTTTACCAAAGAAGGCCTCCTCTCAAGTCTCTCGTTGCTAAAACCCTTTTCCATAATACCCTTCCTCTTGTTCCAATGTCTCGCCCTTGGGAAAGATACCTCTAAAAACCCCTTAACATGGCCAATATCCAGGATTACCTAAATAAAATGCCAACAGAAGTCAACAAGTGGTTGCCAAAGTTCCCAGAAAACAATGTGATAACTACTGTGGACCACATTTATGTCATGGGACGGGACATGGAAAATGCAAGTATTGATCATGAAGATGTGGCCATGAGGTTATTTGCTTCATCATTGATTGAAGAAGCCCTTGATTGGTTCAGAGCACTCCCCGATAATCATATCACGTCCTATGATGATTTTTCCAACTTATTCAATAGTAGATGGTCGAAAAAGGTAGATGTTGGAACACTTGGGACTCATTTCAATCAAATAAAGAAAAAGGAAAATGAAATA
>SNQJ01S0046080.1:32468-48947 GCA_010110895.2 Picea sitchensis
GTTTTTCTTGTGTCTCGGGCAGGTATTTCACCATTTACATGTTACTCAACATACTTGGAAACCCTTGGACCTTCCCAAGACTTCATTCCAAACATTTCAATCCACTTAGAATTGACCTCTAGGGGATCCATTTCCATATCTATCAATCTCCATCTCCTTCCCCCTAGGGTCATCGAGATCGCCTCCCTAGAGTGACCTAGTCACCCTTGAAGTGCGAGACCTACATCGAGGTGACATTGGGTGTAGGATTCCCAAGTTGTAGAATTTGATTTTGTGGTTGGGTTGAGATTTTCCCAACCTACAACTTGTGCTATAACATTTTGGCGTTGTTGCCAGGGAAGATTTTGAATCTTCTTCATACCCTAAATGACACTTTGGTAAGCCATCCCAAAGCCTTTCCCTTAGCTTTCCAGGAGACTCCACCTAAGGGATGTTCCCTTTCCCTTTTTCTTTATGAGCTCATCCTGAAGCTCATCTGGTGACTCCACCTTCCCAGAATCCTTCTTTCCCCAAACCTTTTCCCCCTGAGAGATTCAAGCCTTCTAAGGTTTACCAAAGAAGGCCTCCTCTCAAGTCTCTCGTTGCTAAAACCCTTTTCCATAATACCCTTCCTCTTGTTCCAATGTCTCGACCTTGGGAAAGATACCTCTAAAAACCTCTTAACATGGCCAATATCCAGGATTACCTAAATAAAATGCCAACAGAAGTCAACAAGTGGTTGCCAAAGTTCCTAGGAAACAATGTGATAACTACTATGGACCACATTTATGTCATGGGCCGGGACATGGAAAATGCAAGTATTGATCACGAAGATGTGGCCATGAGGTTATTTGCTTCATCATTGATTGAAGAAGCCCTTAATTGGTTCAGAGCACTCCCCGATAATCATATCACGTCCTATGATGATTTTTCCAACTTATTCAATAGTAGATGGTCGAAAAAGGTAGATGTTGGAACACTTGGGACTCATTTCAATCAAATAAAGAAAAAGGAAAATGAAATAGTAAAGGAATTCATTTCTAGATTTGACAGGTTGTACAATCAAACTCCAACAGATTACCATCCTACAACATCATTAGTTTGTCTCCTTTACATGAATTCTTTTGAAGGGAAGTTCTGATACAATCTCAAAGATAAAAATCCCACATCATTGTCAAAGGCTAAAGAGTTTAGTATAGACATTGAAGAGAATATCCTTGATTAAAATATAGAACCTTTTCAGTACTCTCATACCAAGATAGAAGCAAGGAAACAGTTTTCCAACAACACTGTTCCTGATCCAATTTCTCTCCTGATGCAGAAGATAGACCAAATGAATACTCAGTTTGTTTAGGTGCAGAATCAACTTATGAACCGTATGAATACAGTGGAAATAAATCAATCTTCTCCCAGACCTCAGTTTACCAAACAACAAAGAGATTCCACTAGTTGGAAACTAAGACCTCAACAAGAGGAAAATGCCCCAGATACTTTGAAACCTAATGGGACAGTTGATATAGAAGATTGGTGTCTCCCATGATAAGAACCCCACAGGGAATATGAGTGCCCCCGACGAGACAAATATTATCCTAAAGATATAAACTTCATGATTTTCAATTTCAACGATGACCAGGTTACCCAAGAAAAAATCAATGAAGCCAAAAGAATAGGAGAAAGAGAGGGGAGACTCTAGCCCTTAAATAAATTGATAGATGATCAGAAGATGATCAGAAGAAGGAGTTAAGGAGGAGGTAAATTATAAACTACATAAGAAAAAATGCTTCAACCCCTCCGTCATAGCCTGATACTCCTCTTTCATCAGTAGAAAAGGTGGTTCCACCACCTCCACCGTCGATATGTGATTTTCTTCCTAAACCACTTCCTAATCCAACTCCTACAGATGACATTCCATTGAATATTGATGTTGCAAGAATGTTTGGAAAACTGAATATGACGATCCCAGTGACATAGATGTGTAATATCCCTTTTGTGAAAAGGGAAATTTTGAAAATCTTACAAGTGCTAGCCGAGAAGGAGGATTCTCCCATCATTCTAAAAACTATGTACCTCGATCGACCAAAGTACAAGAACCCTCCTTTCTATATTTCATTAGGCACGAATGGCCTCCACTTGAACAACTGCATGCTTCATTCAGAGGCCTCAAGAAATGTCATTTCCTTGAAGGTGATGAAAAAAGGGGCCTCAGTAAATGTCATTTCCTTTGAAGGTGATGGAAAAAATTGGTTTGAAAACAACCCAACCTTTATGGAAATGTTTGTGGTATCGATTCAAGAAGAGTCAAGGTCTTGAGGGTGTGTGAAGACGTTGAGGTATTTTTGATAGATTTTCCATATATCAACGTCCTCATGGACATAATTGTGATCGATGTCTCTGATGCCCGGAAGATGCTCTTGTCGAGAACCCGTCCCTCATCCCTTGGATTTTTCCTTAGCATGAACCTTACATGTGCATATATTCCCATGGGATATGGCACGTATGAGATCTTACACAACATGGAAAAAAAAGATACACATGTGATGAATTTAAGGGGCCCCAACTATGTCAGTGAACACTACTATGATATGCCTCCATGATTTATTGAGTATGATCCATCTAAATTACCCTTCATGCAGGAATATTCCATAGATATGTTTCTCCCATGAACAGATAAGAAGAAGACTGCAAAATACCATGGGAAGGGCCTAGGGTATATTCATTATGCAAGAAGAAGATGAGAAACATGAAGAAATAATCAAAGAGATAGTCCACATAGATCTTACATGATGAGAATAAACCTTGCATCAATTTCAATGAAAGAAGTCTTGTGTTGATGTGGGACAAAAGAAAGGGCAAGCCCATATATGACTATAAAGACAATGATTCATGGCTTGGTCCTTACATCATCAGGAAAAAATTTAACAAAGAAAGGTACTATCCGACAGCTTTAGATGGGAGGAAGATGCCACCACCGATAGATATATCTCTTCTCCAACCTCACATCCATGTCACATGACTTCTCTGCAGTCCCATGCCCTAGGTAAGTAGGTAAGTCATCTTTATTCCCCCGATTTGCATCTCTTGATTTCTACATTAGTTTAGATGCATTCTGCATTTTCAATTTCTTCACCTCACATTGATTCCCATTAGTTTATAATTTTTTTAAAAAATGTCAAATTTTTCTTTATCTAGCTTAGTTGGTTTTGATTTTATGATCATATGAGAACAAAAGATGAGTAGGCCATCCCAAGACTTGATACTTGATGCTCTTGCAGGTACATGTCTACCAGGAGATGATGCAATACTCATGTAGTCTACAAATCTAATAAAATGGTCCAAGTAGGATCCGTGATGTTATCCCCATTTTGTGGATAAATAAGGATATTATGTCTCGAGGCCCTCAAAGTTGCAGATATGGAGTGTCGAGAGACCACATGACCATAAATACCCTTTTACACAAACTAAAACCCCTCTCACCACCACACATATTCTCCATTTCCGTGATGGCATCCACCACATCAACCGGCTCGAGGGCAAAGTAACTCTCTATTCCACATGAGGTACAAGTCAGACATGGTAAGAACTACTTCAATATTTAACCTACTGGAGTATAAGCATCTTAGACTGCTTTAGATTGCAGGATATATGCTTGGGCATTATGCTTTTTCCCTGCTTCACCTTGCGGCTGATACTCTAATAAGTGGCTCTTTTACTCTAGATGTGTTTGCCACTTTCAGGGAAACTCTAAAGAGCCATCGCACTATCTCCCACCATACTTTACCACTTCCATCATCATCTCCATCTTTTATCTCTTTGGATTTTGGGGTGTATTGGACCTAAGAAGGTCCCCTATCTATGGGAAGAAGGGGATGAAGGCCTAGAGGGATTGATGTTGGGTAAACATGTCATGGACCCTATGCTCCACCCAATGATCACCCAAGAAATAAATGAAACACTTACCTTTGAGAAAAGGTCCACAATATAATAAAGAATGCTAAAAGGTTAATTGAAGGATAGGAGGTCCCATCACGAGCCGACCTATCACAATCATGAATATCTAGTGGTATGACATTGCCATCATTTGGTCACCAAACTGTGGTAATGGCTCTCACTTGCATGGATGAGAGAAAGGGGTCCCATCATGAGCCAACCTTCATTTCCACTAGTAAGCCTAGGGTGACATCATGATTATCTCACCATGCTGTATAATGACCTTCAAGCCTCCTTCTTTACACCATGAAAACAAACAAATGGACTTAATGGAATTTGGAAAATGCACATGCATTTAAAGGTACTCCACACACCCTCTATAAAGGAACCCATGAATGAGACACTACAACCCCCTTGTATGTCATGAGCTCTATTTCCATCATATCTTCACCCCAACCACTTCATCCACTTTATGTGGCTTAGAGAGGGATCTCTTGAACCCTCTGACCTAGGGCAAGATCCACCCAACAGGGACATCAACCCTCCCATATTCAAGTTTGACAAGCCACATAGTGTCTCTTTATAAATTAATTGTTTGATATAGTGACTTTTGATGCACATACTAGGTGGGTCTATTCATTGATTGATTCTATCATGATGTTAAGGACTTGATATCCTTTGGAGGGTCCCATTTCTATCTTGTAGAACATAGTTGTGGACAGCTTTGGGAGAAAACACTCAGTTTAGCTTCAAGGGGGCTACAGCCCACATAAGTTGGATGCCAAGGGCTCACATAAAGAATCATGATGACTTTCCTTTGGAATCCTATAAGACACCTTCGAGGACCTAGCCTAGCCCTCACATACCAAACAAATTTCCTAGGAGAGAAAAAATGTCACATCTAGAGGCATGAAATCACCTAGGGGGGTTAGGGATTGGTGGTGATGTAGCCACTCACGACACATGGACACTTTGAGGAGGTGGAGGTCTTCACCAGACATTTCCTAGATGCTTGACATGTGGTCTTGGGAGGCCTCCACCATGCTTCTCCAACAACAACGATTTTTTCTAAGTGGAATGTCCCCTAAAAGGGAGATGTCCATGTAAATTAGGGTCTTACTTGTGAAAAAGTGAACTTTTAAATGAATTGTTTAATACTAATTTTAAAGAGGTAAATATTAGGGCTTAAGTTGACCCCTTAGTCTCAGGATTTACCTCTTAATTCATGGACAAGTCACCTTAGTGACATTTTGTATATAAATAAGAGATTATAAGATCTCATTTGAACATAACCTCCCTCCTCAGTGGGAGAAGTACTGGTTTGAAATTTCGCCACGCTTCTGAGCATTTTTGGCCTCTTGTGCCATGGAATAAATGATTTTGATATGGGTGATGATGATGATGGCATCTCTCATCTCTAGAGGTCATTCTCTTGTTTTCTTGTGGAGGCTTACTCTTGGCATGTTAATGTTTTTCTGACCTGCATGGTCTCCTTTACTTTTATTATCATTTATAATTCAAGATAAGGTTGCTTTTCCAAGTCTATATAGGGAGTATAAGGATATACACCCCTATCCTAGTTTCCACCATAATTGCTAAACTTTTAAAGTTATTTCTTTTGCAAGGGTCTATTTGAGGAAGTAAGAGGATTTACACCCCCATATTCAAACCCTAGCTAGGATAATTGCCTTGGGAATTAAGAGGATTTACACCCCAAGGATTTAGTAACCCTAACTCCTTCTTGACCCTCCCATTAACCCATAACTTCTGTTGCACCCACATTGCATTGGTGAAATAAAATATTGCATTGGGAAGCGTGATTTTTGGTCATTTTTACTTTGCAAAGGGATTGTATTCATTGTGCCTTGGGAACCTCACAACCACTAAGGTGTCCCCATCAAGGAGATAATTTTTCCTTCTGTTACAAAATTACATCTTCATCCATTAGGATTGCAAACCATAAACTCATCTAGTTTGAATAACTCTCTATCAAACGATCTGTATTTTGCTCAAACTTTCTGTAATAATTTATCTTCTTTTGGTCTAAATACACTTTTTGGAAAGTTTGAGGCTTGGTTAATTTTATTTCTAATACATTTGAACGCTAAGCCAGCAAGGATGATATAATTTGTTACGCATAATGTTTCATAACAACCATGTTTTTAAAGCAAGGGAATATTGGTTTTTCATCTTGAGTTTAATAGTCATTAACTAATCTTTCTCTTGTATCTTCTACTATATTCTACTTGATCTCTAGCATTTGTTGAGAAACTTATAGTACCCACATTGATGATATATATTGTTATATACTTCTTTAAAAAATTAGGGACAACAATCTTAACTTTTTTATCTAACTAACATACATCATTTCAAAGTGGTTTTTCTAGTGTCTCCTCAAGTGGGTGGATTTCTAAATTCTATCTATAGTTTACTTAACACATACTTGGAAACCCTTGGAACTTCTAAAGACTTCATTCCACACATTTCACTCCACTCAGAATTGACCTCTAGGTCTCCACTTCCATCTCTACCCATATCCATCTCTCATTCCCTCCTAGGGAATACCGGGATCACCTTAGAGGGACCTAGTCACCCCTTTGAAGTGAGGGACCTAAGACCGAGGTGTGACATTGGGTGGTGGATTCCTGTTGTAGCACTTTATTTTGTGGTTACCCCATCTTCCAACCTACAACTTGCTTATAACACATAACCACAAGGCCAATTTGTTTTATTTTACCACAAAAAGAAAAGTATCTGAGGATTTAAATTTACTCATGCTCAACACCAATTCTTAGCTCACCAAACTTGGGTGTAAATAACCATTTGGAGATTTGAGACAAATTCTTCGACATGCTACAGCCTCACTCATCAATTACAAGCCTTTGCAATTCAAGGCATACAAGGAAAGTTACAATGATTTCATTAGAAGTGGTCCACGCACTGTGAAAGTAATTCCACTTGAACATCAAAGTATAAGAAGGGTAGCACCAACCATGTCAGAAATTGCCTCACTAACCCCCAAGTGTGGCACTAACCACAATTATTAACCCATGTGGGAATGAAACCTCTAAGTGGCCACAATTGTACAACAATGAATTTTAAATTTGTTGCTACCTATCAGAAATTGAGCGCAAACAAAATGGTTTTAGACTTTCATTTCCAGGATGGATTGCTATGCCATATGATCCATCTTTGTGTTCCTTCTGCTTAGTGTACAAATAAGGATTTGGTAGATCATTATACCAAGGTAAGACACTTCTTTGGCATGGACAAAAAATGGCGTGATTGAAAAGCATTTTTATCAAGTCAAGCTTCCAAATAAGATGTCCTAAGTATATTAGATCATGCATTTCAGCCATTTCCAAGTTCGCCATCAAGAAACAAGGGGCTATACAACCCTCTTCCTACTTTCGATAGGTCTTTGTATCCATCATGGATTTATAGGCTCATCTAACTTCAAATTTAAGCACAGGGATGACTGTCTCGCGGGTCATCATCAAATCTTTAAGATGGCAGCTTTGAACCCCTGAAGAAGAGTATCACAAACTCCAGGCCCTCCTAAGCCTCTTTGAACGTGTTTGGGTTGTCTACTTTGGGCTCCTATGACCATTGTTTTGTGATCTTAGATGAGGGTTCCAGTAGTTTCTATTCCAACCCATGGTCAAGGATGGACACTAAGTTAACCAAATCAATTCCCTTCCACCCCAAATTACAAAAACATAAGAATAACTTGATGATTGTTCATATCTTGAGGGTGTACAATTCCAAACATCCATAAACATGGTATGAGAACCTTCCTTATGTTCAGCATAGCTAAAACATAACCCTCCATAGCTCTATTGGCTAATGTTTCATTTTCTAGCATGCCTGTGGTTCCAAATCCATTGATCTCCATCGACATAGATATACTCCATTGGTAAAATGTGTGATAGGGAAGAGTCCCTCCCACTAAAAATGAGGTTGGTCAAGTTCAAACTTATTGGAGGAATCCAGTCATTTTCATCCAAAAACAAGTTCGTGGATATTTTTGTGTCACCAAGTACAAGCAACGTCACTATCAACATTGGGTGCCACACAAGTTTTAGGTGGGAGATCGTGTATGGTTTCATTCTTATGCAGAGGCCTCACTGTGACCCCACCACCAAAGCTTCTCCCACTCCATTATTGATCTTACACCATCACCAAGGCCGGTGAGAATTATTTTGAATTAAGGATCCCCCCTTTCCTTGGCTTGTACCTAGTATTTAATGTGGAACTAATTCAACCATATTTTCCACCTCTCATGCACACTTCGTGACGCCGAATCGGCAAATTGGACCCTATATAGTTCAACTAAGGATTCTACTGAAATGCGACAGCTTGATTTGGATCATGGACACTAAGACAAAGTACATGATCCAGATGTAATTCTCATCCAATCCATATCACGTCATCAAAGCAGGGCAGTTTCTTCACTAGGGCAAGTGGCTCACCAGAGTCGGGATTCGTGAGAAGTTTCCATATGATGAAGGAACTTGATCCAATGGGGAACATTACTCTAATGGAGGAGGAGGATCCGTGATCGGTACACTTACCTATTCCACTAATTTAGAATGGTTCCACATCTTGCCAATTTTCTACATGGTTTTCGGGTCCCTGACTCCTGTGGTCATTTTGAGGCCCTAAATGACATTTTTGGTGCAACAATGCCTACCACTTTTGAAAGAAGACCCTACCGAATAGAATGTGTTCTTCTCAGACAATTTTGATTCCGGTACAGAGTGCCCCAAACAAACATCATATGCAAAATTTTCACCCCTAGGAAGTTGACACATCAACTAACCACATTGGGGCCACAAACCTTTTATCGTTCATCATCTCCTGGGTTAGGGTTTTGGATGTTTATGGTTTTTTTTTTTTTTTTTTTTTATTGTAAAAATTCCTTGAGAGCTTGATTGTAACCATCTTCTTGTGATTGAGCTTAGTCGTCACATCTCTATCTTCGTGGATAAGCTACCACCATTCTAGATAACTTGTGTGCTTTGTGAATTTTACAATCTTTGTATTTCGTATTAATAATTAATAGAACTGGACATTAATTGTATTATCAGAGCCTCTTGAAATATCTATGTGTCTCCCTCTTGTTATATCTATGCCTTCACGCTGTTCTCAATATAATCCGGACCAAGAGGGCATCTAGCACGAGTAGAAGTCTGCCCCTTATGAACCACCATCAGGTTATTTTAGGTGGATAGGTTTTGTTTGCATGAGATGATGTAATTGATCATTGGGGTCTTGATATTATATCAAAAAAATCTAGTCCAACAACCCTCAATATTGTAGGATTTTTCCTTCTTTAGAAAAAATAGGAAATACTTCATTTTTCCACTTGGAACACATAATTTATTAAAACTCACTTTGCCAAAAAAATGTAATCTTTAGCTTCACAAGCATTCACATTAAGAAGATGTATTATAAAAATTTTATGGCATGGCACTTCACCACCATGATATCGAGACACAAGTTATAGAGGCTCTCAATAACATCACAGTGTAACTCCATCAACACCTCAATCATCTCAGTTGTTTTTCCACAATCATATCCTAACATTTCGATGTCCCCTTTGAAGAAAAACTTAGGATATGATGAAGGATTTACAAACTGAAAGTGGAAGGAAGGAGTAATTACACCTATTACCTTTTAATGAGAACTTCTTGCACTCCTAACATACCCCTAAGATGAAGAAAATTGGCTTTTATTAATGTTTTGTGAAGATGTTTGCAACTTGATCTCTATGCAGAAAAGATGTCAAGTCAACAACTTGGTCATGGATGAGCTGCCAAATGTCGCAATTGCCACTGCCTTAGAAGATACGAAGGGGTATTGTGGCTCACTTACTTAATGGAAGGAGTTGGTCTATTTCTCCCACCCAATAAGTTTAATTATTGACCAACCAAAGTTTATGATTTGGAAAAGAAGAGATCCCAAGATGAAGTTTATATTTTTGGTTATTTGGCCATTTTGATATCATCACATTGACTCATTCTCCGAGGACAGAATTATAGTGTGTCTTATTAAAGGTTATTTTCATATTATTCTTGATCCAAAGTGCATGTGTATCTCAATGTTGTTACTATGTTGATGCTAAATTGCATGATGGGTGTTGGAACCCTCATTGTCACACAAAATAGTTGTTGGATACATCCATTGCAAAGAAAACTTAGAGAGGATATGCTAAATAAAACATGCTTCATGGCTTGTAGAATTGTTGTTGTATATAGATTTTCCTCAATTTAAGAAAGAGAAATGGTAGACTGTTTCATGCATTCCCAAGTGATAGGACCCAAACCAAGATTTACTACATGTTTTCAAATTGAATTCCCACAATTGTGTCACCAAGTATATTTGTAATATGTGAAACCAACCAAAATAATAGAACCCCCTAAACTATACCATATTCCAAGCTATAGCATAGTGTGGCATGCTAAATATTATTGTCAAATTAGTCTTGATCCAAAGTGCATGTGCATATTGAATTTCTTACTACGTTGATGCTAAATTGGATGATGGGTAAGTTGGATGGAACTATCATTATCACACAAAATAGTTTTTGGATACATCCTCTACAAAAATAGCTTAGATAGGATATGCTAAAGAAAATATGCTTCGTGGATTATAGAATTGTTGTTGTTGTATATTGATTTTACTTCTAATTGAAGAAAGCAAAATGATAGATTTTTTCTTGCATGCCCAAGTGATAGAACCCAAACCAAGATTGAATACATTTTTAATGAAATTTCAAATCATTAAAGTCACTCGCAATTGAAATATGTGAAACCAACAAAAATAATACAACCCCCTAAACTATACTATATGATAATCTATAATATAATGTCTTATTAAAGATTATAAGATCCCATTTGAAACATAACTCTCCCTCTTGTGAGAGAAGCACTTGGCTGAAATTTTGCTGCTAATTTGGAGTATTTTGTCCTTTGTGCCATGGAATACCTGATTTTGGTTATGGTGTGATGATGATGGAGGCTGGCTATCTCTAGGGAGGTCATTCTCTTGTTTTGTGGAGGTTTACTTTGTCATGTTAATGTTGTTTTCTTGAATGGTATGGTCTCTTTACTTTTTATTATCATTTATAATTCAAGACATGTGATGCATCGCAGTCATAGGGGTCCCCGCCGAACAAAGGAGTAAATGCATTGGCTGTACAAGTACATGTGGTTTCCATGCAGAATTTAGTATTCCAAAATTAGTTTTATTTGAAATCATCAAAAATTAATAATGTTTCTGGTACATGAACAAAGGTTCCTAGGATCTAAGTTTGATAGTACATGAAATATTTAGCCACATAACTAATGTAACCCAACAATTACAGAGTAGTGGCTGATGAGTCACGGGTTCACATTTTTCAATTTTTATGGCCATCTTGTTTCATGAAATACATTTTGCACCCAACACTTCCGGCCCATATACATTTGGCACCCAACAATTCCATCATACATGAGACCTATATAGAATATTATAAATATCAATGCCAGATTTATAGTAATCTATATAATGCTATAACACTCCTGATACATCTTTTGCACCAAACAATCCAAATACCACGGAAATGGTTCACACTTCTTCATGTCCAAATGGTTCTCGTGGATATACATTTTCAGATCAAACAATCCCATCATATATACATTTTGCAACTAACAATTCCGTGATATACATGAGATCCAGTAATTTATAGAATATTATAACATTGTACAAGATTTATAGTAATTTTATATAATGCTATAACATTTTTTTTACTTAATGAATAGTATAAACAATTATTATTTAAATTTTATTCAATCACAAAATGAAGGGACTACAAAGAATTTCAAGGATTTCTAATCAGAAATACCGAGTCAGCCTTTGAGGGGAAAACTACTTAGCCACCAAACCACGGCAAATAAAGTGTAGACTCATCGATGCAAAAGAGTTCAAACCGCCCCTAACGGCAATAAGCATAACCGTGGAAAGTGTAGATACCATAACTATAATGACTATGGACAAATGTAATGAAAGGTTCCAAGCGCACACCTACAAAACAACAGACAAAAATAACAAATAGATCATCGGTATGGCTAGAAAAGGGCAACGCTGGGCTATGCGTAAGGCACCAAATGTCGGTGGCCTCCTGTGAGGAGGCGCTTCCTCCTCGACCGGGTGTCCGGGCCCAGCCTGTACGGCATCCTACCAGGATGGCACATGCCTTCCTTCCCGACATCCCCCGACCGATGGAAGCCTCTACCAAGGGTTCCTCGCTATGGAACCAAAGTTTCGCTAACATTGGTGTCGGTGGTTGTCGCTGGTTGGCCGCCTTTGCTCGAGGTGATGAGTAACCCCGTAACGGAGAGAAACTACATGAGGCTGAGAGGCTTTGGTCGTCCGTGGCCCCAGAATAAACCCGAGGTCATCCAGGGTTCCACGAAGTCAGTCACTGTGCCTGCGACCAAAGGCAACGCTCTATTTTCCACTTATTTTGGGTCAAGGTTGAACCGGCTCAGATTGGGGCTCTCACAATTTAATTTGATTGGCCGCACTACTGATCCCAAATTGGGCCGTGGAGGTCGGGTCCGCCGCACTCTATCTGAGAGTTGGGAGGAGCCAAAGGGACCTGGTATGAAACAAATTCTGAATTTCCTAAAGCTCTTGGGTTGTATTCCAGCTGAGGCCCTCGATACCGAAATTCCTCCATTTTGTTGGCAAGGGACGCAACAAGGGGCAAGAGAGAAGCGAGAATGTGAGTTGACCGTGACTGGGAGGACGAGGTGGTGGAAGAAGAGGAGGATAACAGTGGAGGGGAGTGTGTGGGGGATGGAGAACCAAAGGGTTGGTTTCACAAGCGTCGACTGGTTTTCGACTTCCCTCAGAGTCGGCATCTCCGGATAGTGGGAGAGATAAACGTGCCGTGAACATATGTGAGAGGACAAAGAAGAGCGGTGGAAAGCCCAGGAAGCTAAGCTCTAAGAAGAAAAACCAGGAAATAATAAGCCATCTGGAGCCACCGGCACTGAAATAGGGTCTGCAGTCAAAAGGTTCCATAAATGGTCGCACGCATAGAGTAAAGGCCGAGAGAGGGTGTTGGTTTGTCGAAAGGATGCGAAGGCAGAGAAAGGTGCACCGAGAGTAATGGCGGCCCCGCCGAAAAGAGTTGAACTTAAATTCATGAGGCAAGTGAGAGGGACTGACACGCGGTCATCATGTGGCTCTAAGTGGGCTACCTGAGGATCTCCTCCCTTCTACCGCACCTAACGCTGGGCAGGTTCTACTAGCACTCCATCTGCAGGAAAGGGAATAATTGCGACGGAGTACAAACACGTATTGAAGTTGAAGTACATGGGTTCGTGGGAAAAAGTGGAAAAAATAGTGGTAATGTCTCGAGCATGCAGGTTTGTTGGACAAAAACACAAAAAATTAGCATTCCGACTTCTAGTTTCTTTAAAACAAGGGCTTCGGGACACAATAGAAATTGAAATTTATGAGATGAAGCACCTCGATATACAATTTATGGGCTATTACAAAATATGTAATTTTGCAAAGAAGAGCCCTCATTCCATAATTCTTAGCCGCTTTTGGATGGTTAAAAATTTCTGGATGTTAATAAAATTGGGTTTTTGTTCTTCCATGCCCTACAAAAATCACCGGGAGAAGTTCCGCTATGGATATACAACCCATAACTGACTTCGACTATTAGAATTTTAAGGGCATCATGTCAAAGAAATTTAGCATTCCCAAAATAGTATTCCTTACATATGTTTTACATACTGGATTTCAAAAAAAAACATTAAAAATAGTAGTAACGCTTTGTTACATAGGAACTGTGGAGAAGAGCACAAAAATAGCACCTAAAATAGCTTTTTAAAACAGGGGCTCATCGACACAAAAAATTGAAATTTATGAAATTATGGTTCCCTCGACAACATAAATTATACATACCAAAGATGCAATTTTATAAAGAAGATATTTACTTTTATAAGACAATGAAATATGTACTTTTATAGTATGGACATGAGATTTTATGTAGCATGCACGGTTCCCTAATCCATACTCTTAGCCGCTTTTGCATCATGGGTTCTTACCGGTATTGAAAATTGGGCTTCTGTTGTTCCGCGGCCTACAAAGAATACCTAGAGTTCCAATGAAGAGCCAAATTGACAAGTGGATTTTAGACTAGTTGAATTGTAAGGGCCTTTGTGGCAACTAGTAAGAAGGACATGTGGTAAAGATAAAGTAGTGAACACAATTTTATGACATTTATATAGAAAAATAATAAAACGTCTTACATAGTCCTGTAAATTTAAAGAAACATACATATATAGCTTTTTTCATCCGTGGTTGTCGGATGAAAATGGGTCATCGTTGTTCGTATTCAAGCAAAGAATACCTTAGTTCCGACATACAAATTGACAAGCGATTGCCATTTGAATTGCAAGGGCCCCAATGGCAAGGAGTAAGTAGGATAGGTGGTAAAGATAAAGTAAACACAATTTTATGACATTTATATAGAAAATAATAAAATCGTTTTACATAATTCCTCGGAATTTAAAGAAACATATATATGTGTGTGTGTGTGTGTGTGTGTGTGTGTGTGTGAGAGAGAGGGCGAGAGAGAGAGAGAGAGAGAGAGAGGAGAGAGAGAGAGAGAGAGAAATATGATATGTCAAATTTGAGTGAGTGATTTACCGCATATGTAATTTTGAAAATGACCAGGCAGGGAAAAATATGCATAATTTATACATACAAAATATGTAATTTTACAAAGTAGATATTTATTTTTATACATACGGAATATGTAGTTTTATACAGTATGTGGATGAGATTTTAAAGAGCATGCACGTTGATGTCATTCCAGATTTTAATGCTGAAAAGTTCATTTTCTAATTCGGTTAGATCAATAGAAAAATTACACAGAAACTGATGAATGTCTCCATTCTGCACTGAATAGCGGACTAGCTAGTTGTCCACATCTTCCTCATGATATTCAAGAATCCTGTAAAAATTTTCTAGAGACAAGGCCTTAAAATTATCAAGTTGTTTATCGAAAGCTTGCTTGGTTAACACCAATGAGTTGATGATTAAGTTGGGGTCTTGGAAGTCGTTTATCCTTCCGACTAAGTCTATTTTGGCCAGCTTTGTGACTAATGTTTCTTTCTTTGATATTGTTTGCTCACATGACTGGACGATGCGATACAGGTTCTTCACCTTTTCTTTCCAGCATGCTTCTAATTGAATGAGCCGTTTTGTGGACAGGAGACCATGTTGTCTTCTTGTCGTTTCTGACATGTTGTTGACATGAAAGGAAAAATGGACGATCGTGTGCAAATAGAAAGTTTCTTCATTTTTTAAATCTGTCTGTAGAAGTTGGAGCAAGTTATGTGCCTTGCTTCCCACCGAATCCATATTTTGTGATGTTTCCCAGGCCTTAGTAATCAGTTCCTTAGTAATCAGTTCCATTCTTCTGTTGATATTTTTCTCCACGTATCCTTTACAGGAGGCGAGAAAGCTGGAGGAGCCTTTTATATTTGCTACAGGGGTGCAGGGAGTCGAAGGTATGGCTATTTCCAAAGGACTGCCAAGCAATGGCATAGGAAACAAAGCTTCCTCTAATTCCTTAATCTGGTCTTTTAGTTTGGCATTCTCGGCCTCAATGACTCAAACGCAGTCATGAAGAGCATCTATGGTAGCCATGTGAAGTTGAGAGATTTTGGACGCCTGCATATTGGCAAGGTCAAGTTCTGAACGATGTTTTCTTTTCTTATTTTTGACATCTATTTTTTCAATAATTAATTTTTTTTATTCGCTTTCAAAAAAAACACTCTGGGATACGAAGGATTCATCTTCGTAAAAAAATTTGGTATCAACTATGTCCATTGGGCAGCCATGTTGAATTGGGTCTCTGGGCTGATCAAGGTTGCAGAATATGATATCCATATCAGCGTCGAGATCCATGTTTTCACCCTAAATTTCGGGCTGGTCTGCCTCCCATGCAATTCTTTTTCCCTTTTCCTACACCGGAAGCTTTCCAGAACTATCAAATTTATGATGGACTATTAATTTATGGACCTCAGGCACGAAGATTTTCAATGTATTTGTACAAAATTGTTGTGGAACTGCCACTAGTAGTTTATGAAAACATCGGTTTGCTCCAGAGGCTGCCTGAAATGAAGAAATGGAGGGCGCAATATAACCTGTCGGAAACGTTGGTTCAATGCGTGCGGATGTATTATCTCCCCGAGGTCTTCCTTCATTGATGACAATGCCTATGCGTGTTGTATGGTGAGTTGGTACAAGTAAAGCTTAATTATTGCATACTTAGAAGAGTGAAGGTGGCGGTTACGACGAAGAACATTTAAGGATTGGAGGTTTCGTGAAGGAACGAAGCTAACGGCGTGCGAATGACATTCCATGGTATTTGAAATTAAAAGTGGGAAGTGATAGCAAAAGCGTATGCAAATATTGCATTAATGGCATAACTTCTCGAGCCTTGCACCCATCAATGACAATTTAGATGGTGCCTGCACGATGACTAGTTAGCATTAAAGA
>SNQJ01S0046081.1:0-22661 GCA_010110895.2 Picea sitchensis
AATAATTTTAATGGAGAAATTAGAAGTGGACCCAACCCTAAAATAAGGAAAGTGGCGCCAAGTGACCTAGAAGATGTTTTTAAGGAAGCTACTTGGAGAGTATAAATAAGAGGAAAGGCTCTCTCATTTGAATCACACTTGAGAATATTGAATATCTATAGGTGTATGAGGTTTACAAATGATATAGAAGCCGAAATTTGAGGAAAGTGAAGAAAAGAAGGCCGAAATTCAAGGAAGGATAAATTCTTTTGATGGTGCTTTCTAAGGTATGTTATTTTCAGGTCATCTCACCATTTTCGATATACATTTTTTTTTATAATGCTTCAGATCCTGAAATTGCTATGAAAGTGAGAAAAAATATCCAAGTATATGTGGTTAAACATTAATCTTGTGGGTCGTTATATTTGTGGAGTTACACTCTGTGGAAAATAGGGTTTGTGGTCAGTCCTCAAACTAGTCAAAATCAGGTGTTTCGGGTAAAAACGTCATAAATTCTTCATAACAGATCCAAATTAAGTGAGACAAAATGTGTTGGTTAGGGTACAGTCTGTAGTATTATTTGTAACCATTTTAGATCATTTCATCAAATATTTTTTGCGGGGAACACTCTACAAGGTCTTTCTCTAGAATAAGCTAGAATTTAGTAAGGTATGTCATTTTTGCTATAACTCCTTTTATGAGAGGTTCAAAGTAGTTCCACTTGGAAGAATTGCATTAAACAAACTAAATAACATTGTGTATTAGTTTTAGATCTTTATACATTACATGTTCAAAGTTATGATTACTTCAAGTTAGGGTTGTTGACTAATCCAAAACTAGGCATGTGAGACTAAAGAAAAGTTTGATAAAATGCTAGTCTCTTGCTGTTAAAGTTAAGGAAAGGTTTAGGGAATGTGATCATATACACCAAGGTCTAACAGGCTACATGTTAGATTTGGATGATGAAATTGATGAGGAATTTTGGTTGAGGTACATATTGAGTACATGGTTGAGACAGAAGTAATGGTTGATAGGATTGGCATTACATACATGAGGTGTATAGTTGATGATGTTGGTACAATGATGAGTCATAGTTGATGAAGTATTGAAACATGATTGATACATACTTAATTTTACATGGTTGGATGCACTTTTGATGGTACAAGTTGATTCTGAGGTTAGTGCATGGTTGATACACTTGTTTATAGTCTGAGGTTGATGCATAGTTGATACACTTGTTATAAATACAGCGGGAGTTGATTACAGATTTGGTGCATAGTTGATACACTTGTTTATAATCTGATTGATTCTGAGATTGAGTGCATGGATTTGATGCACTTGTTTTAGTCTGAGGAGTTGATTATAGGTTGAGAGGAGTGTAAAAGTTGATGCATGGATTCCAATTGTTAAGTGCAGTTCTGGTATATCTCCACCAGTGATGATAGTGTGTGATGGTTATCATTCACTTCACTGAGGTGGCGAGAGTCAGAGGCAGGAAAGATAGTTGGCTCCCTGCCGGTTGTAACCAGAAGAACATTGAGGTTATAGCCTCATACAGTTGTAAAAGATTTAGGGGAGTTGGAGCTTCCCTCGAGGTGTAGCACAGTAGAGGGTTAAGGACCTCATTCCAGTTGTTGTTGGAAAACAAGGAAGTTGGTGCTTCAATGAATGTAATTCTTCAAGGCATATAAGAAAAAACATTATGTGGTTTCTCTTGATTTGGTTTTCCACGTAAAAAATGGTGTCTGTGTATGTGTGTGATTGTTTATTTATTACTGCTCATTGTGGATAATAATTCTACATTGATATAACATTTGAAGAAAAGGATTATAATTACGTTATTCTTGACTCATCCCCCCTCTCAGTAATACAAAAAATTGGTATCAGAGCTTGAGTTCCTTCAATCGAGTTTAATCAACGAAAGTTAGATCATTGAGAGTACAAACTTGTATAAAATGGAATACCAGTTTGATGGACAAAGTATGCTTTGGAGCATAAGGATGAAGAGCATATATACAAGCACGGGGATTTCAAATTTGACAATCAATTGTAGATGGATACACAACACAGAGCAATTCCACCAACAAATGACAAAGCGGTGAAATTCCGATTGAGAATAATTCCAAATCCATAAATTCACTTTTGAATGGTCTCGTTGATACGATATTCCGCAAGTTGCACATTATAAATATGCTAAAGATATTTGGGACAAGCTTCAAAGTATTTATGAAGGGATTCAAAAGTCAAAACAACAAAGCTTCAAACTACGGTGAGTTCAAACAGCTAAAAATGAAGGAAGATGAAGATATCACAGCCTACTTCTTGCAAGTGATGAAATGAGTGAATGCAGTCATGGGATTGGGAGAATGGAGAAGGAGATTTGTGGTGTTCCGAAAGGTGCTAAGATGTATTTCTATGAAGTTCAGCCCTAAGATATCAGCACTAGAGAAAGATTGGATCTAAAATCAACAAGCATGGATGGACTGCATGGAATCTTCACGGCATGTGGGATGACATTTGAGCCGAGGAAAATCTAGATGTAAAGAAGCAGCTTTCAAAGCATCAAAATATCAAAGCAAAAGAAAAAAAGGAACAAAGAAGAATATATAGCGAATAGTAGTCTGGGAGAGATGATGAAGAGTGGCCAGCCCGTCAAAGACTAAACAAGGGGAATAGCGGTGCGATGTGAGATTAGCTTCCTTTAATTTGTTTAATTGTGGTGTAGTGGTCATTTTCTAACAAATGTCCTCATAGAAAAAGATAAATGATGAAGGTTACTCCAAAGGAAAACAAACATATAAAAGGAAAAGTGCTACAAAGAAAGTTTCAAGAAAACTTTTGCACCAAAGACATCTCATCACGCCGGATGAAGATGAAGTCATTGAAAACCCAGTGAAGCGAGGAGAGTTCTATTCATGGCGGTAGAAGACTAGATAAAGAAGACTCTGAGAAGAAGAATATGAAGAAGCATGTAGAAGAAGAAATTGAAGGAAGAGTTGAGATTTCCGAGAAGAATTAATGAGTGCCATGAAGTTATCGAGAAGAAAAGAAAAAACAAGGAAAACTACTAAGCATAACTAGATAAGAAAAAGGACACTCAAGAACTAGAACAAATGATTACAAAATTGAAGGGTTAAATAGAAGAAGATAAAAAGAGGTGAAAGAATCACTCAAAAGAGCATTTCTAGAAGAGGAGAGGACATTGATCATTAGAAACACAGGCAGAGGTGTCACACTAGAAGGATATTAAAAAAAAATATGTAGAATAGCTCAAAAGTTCTAGATGACATTATGATCAAAAATCTTATCTTGAAAAGTGGACTTGGAGGATAAAATCAAATAGAAAATGGATCAAGCTCAGAAACAACAGAGCAAGAACAAATCCAAAAATTTATGCAAAACAATCAAAGGGATAAAAAGATATGCAAAGAAGGAATAAACTACTGAGGGACACTCATCGCAGAAGATTCAGATTTCGGAATCAAGAATAGATAGACATGACTCAAGAAGAAGAATGATTCATAGAGCACCTCCTTTCATAATATATATTCAACTACCAGGTATCATTCCATCCATCCTGTCCATTCCATCCATTTCCATCCATCCATCCATTCCATCCTTTGAATCCATCCGTCCTCCATTCCATCCATCCGTCCTCCATTCCATTCATCCGTCCTTATCCATTCCTCCATTCCATTCCATTCCATCCATTCCATCCATTCCATTCCATTCCATCCGTCCATCCGCTTTCATCCATCCATTCCATTCCATCCCTTCGTCCATCCATTCCATCCATCCATCCATCCATCCATCCATCCATTCCATCCATCCGTCCATTCCATCCATCCGGCTCCATCCATCCATCCTTTCCTTCCATCCATCCATTTCCGTCCATCCATCCATCCATCCATCCATCCTCCATCCATTTGTCCATCCGTCCATCCGTCCTCCATTCCATCCTCCATCCATCCATCCATTCTCCATCCATCCTCCTTTCCGTCCGGCTCCATGTCCTCCGTCCATTCCTTCCATTTCCGTCCTTTCCCATCATCTTTCCGTCCTCCATTCCATCCATCCGGTCCATTCCATCCATCCATCCTCGATCCATCGTCCCCCACGGGAAGAGGCTTTGTGGAGTAAGAAAACCCGTAGCTAATTATTGAATAATGAGATGAAGGAAAATTAAGATTTGTTAGGAAAATATCCTAGATGGATATTTCTTGTATGTCATTTCCGGTGGTATGTGGAACGTCACATAATTCCTCACGGTTAGAAGTTATGGCCATGAGGAAGTTGAGCCCAGGTTTGGGTAATGGACCCAAGTTTGTTTGATGGGTAACATTATGA
Source organism: Picea sitchensis (assembly GCA_010110895.2). Classification (NCBI taxonomy): domain Eukaryota; kingdom Viridiplantae; phylum Streptophyta; class Pinopsida; order Pinales; family Pinaceae; genus Picea; species Picea sitchensis. The sequence continues at coordinate 4,327 of SNQJ01S0046081.1, forward strand.
GTTATGATATATTTAGATAATACCTATTCTATATGGATGTTACATGTCGTTCCATTTTTGGTGGTATGTAGGGCAATCACATAACTCCTCTCACGGTTTTGAGAGTTATGTACCCACAGAGGATGGAGGACCCTCATATGTCATCCGAAGCCCCAAAAGGTCAAAAGTAATCAAAATTAGTTTAGAGATTTTAAAAGGTAAATAATAATAAAGTGAAGTGATGGAGTGTATTATAATTCCAAAGTGAATACAAAATAAATTATTTCAATGGCTTAATTTTTAGTGGAGAGAATTAAAAGTGGACCCAACCCTAAAATAGGAAAGTGGGGGCCAAGTGACCTAGAAGATGTTTTAAGGAAGCTACTTAAGGTAATAAATGAGAGCCAGGATCTCTCATTTGAGATCAAACTTGAGAATATTGAATGCCTATAGGTGCTGAGGTTTAAAAATGATATATAAACCGAAATTTTGAGTGAAGTTGAAGAAAAAGAAAGGCCATGAGGAAATGCAAGGGAGGATAAATTCTTTGATGGTGCTTTCTAAGGTATGTTATTTCAGGTCATCTCACCATTTCCTTTATAAATTGTTTTCTATAATGATTCAGATCCTGGAAATTTCTATGAAAGTGAGACAAACTATCCAAGTATCTGTGTTAAAAATTAATCTTGTGGGTCTCGTTATATTTTTAGAGTTACACTGTGTAAAATAGGGTTTGTGGTGAGTCATGAAACTAGTCAAAATCAAGGTGTTTTCAGGTAAAACGTCATAACTTCTTCATAACAGATCAAATTCAGTGAGACAAAATGTGTTGGTTAGGGTACAGTCTGTAGTATTCTTTGCTTAACAGTTTCAAGATCATTTCATCTCAAAATGTGTGTGTGCAGGGCACGCTCTGGAATCTCTCTCTAGAATAAGCCAGAATTCAGCAAAGATTATTCCATTTTTGCTATAAAATCCTTTTCTGAGAGGTTCCAAGTAGTCATACTTGGAGGAATTGCATTAAACAAATTAGCAGAAGAACATTTATTATTATTGTCGTTTTAAGATCTTTATACATTACAGGTTCAAATTTATGAGTTAGCCAGTTAGGGTTGTTGACTAATCCAAAACTAGGCATGTGGGAGTAAAGAAAAGTTTGAAGTGAAAATATGCTTAGTCTCTTGTTGTTAAAGTTAAGGAAGGTTTGCAGGAATGTGATCATATAGAGGTCTATTCAAAGGCTACAAAATCATATTTGGATGATTGAAATTGATGGGGGTTTTGGTTGGGGTTGCATGTTGGTGCATGGTTGAGACAGAGTAGTTGATGAGTTGGCGTACATGCATGAGGTGTATGGTTGATGATGTTGGTACATGTGATGATTCATGGTTGATGAGTATTTGAAACATGGTTGGTACATACTTAGTACATTGTTAGAGACACTTTCTAGAATTTGGAGTTGATTACAGATCGATTTCATGGTTGATACTGCTTGTTTATGGTACATGTTAATGCATGGTTGATGTGTTTATGGTACAAGGTTGATTACAGATTGTTTGAAATAGATTGGTGCATGGTTGATGAAATATTTTATGGTACAAGTTGATTACAAGTTGTTGCATGGTTGATGCACTTATTTTAATTTTAGGTTGATTACAGGTTGAGGTGTAGGTTGATGCATGGTTCAATTTATTGGGATTTTGGAGTTTACAGCAGTATCTCACAGTGATAATTGTGACAGTGGTTCCATCATTCTACTTCTACTTCAAGAATTTGGCAGGATGGGGCAAGGACGGAGTAGTTGTATCCACCTTTTGGTTGTAACTGGAGAACATTGAAGGTTAGCCTCCTTCTGGTTGTAGCCAGATATTTGGGGAGTTGGAGCTTCCCTCAGGTTGTAACCTATGAAACTAGAGTCCGGAGCCTCCTTCCAGTTAGCTGGAAAACAAAAGGGAAGTTAGTGCCTTCCAATGAATGTAATTCTTCAAGACATATAAGAAAATCATTCCGTGGTTTTCTCTGATTTAGGTTTCCACGTAAAACAATGGTGTACACTGTGTATGTGTGTGATTGTTTATTTATTACTGCTCATTATTGGATAATAATTCTACATTGATATAACATTTGAAGAAAAAGGATTATAATTACGTTGTGACTAGTTCTTACCTCTCAGTAATCAACACCTACAACCATTGGTAGATGGTGGAAGGAATTATGGAAAGGGATACATGTATATGATGTATCAAGACCCATCATAATAGAGAGGAGTTTTATGTTATTATGGCATATGTGCTTACACCACCACACATGATTATCTAGGAGTAGGAATTTTCTCTGGTAATTAACATGTTTATTGATTTGTTTATATATGTAACAATTTATTTTCATATTTGATTCGCTCTAATTAACATTATACTCTTAAACGCTAATGTGCTATGTATACAATAATAATTTTGAAGGTCTTATGGCTTAAAGAGGCTATCATGGATGTAAATGTTCATAATAATTCTACATTGATATAACATTTGAAGAAAAAGGATTATAATTACGTTATTACTGATTCACCCCCCCTCTCAGTAATCCAACACCTACAACCATTGGTAGATGAATTGAAGGAATTATGGAAAGGGATACATGTATATGATGTATCAAGACCCATCGCAATAGAGAGGAGTTTTATGTTGTATGGCATATGTGCTTACACCACCACACATGATTATCTAGGCTTAGGATTTTTCTCTGGTAATTAACATGTTTATTGATTTGTTTATATATGTAACAATATTTATTTTCATATTTGATTCGCTCTAATTAACATTATACTCTTAAACGCTAATGTGCTATGTATACAATAATTTTGAAGGTCTTGTAACTAAAGGCTATCATGGATGTAAATGTTGTGGACCTTATCTGAAGGATAGGTGGTCCAACCACCTATGAAAGCTAATATACCACTGCTCGAGGGTACTCCTCCTAGAAGAACACTCTTATAGAAGAGAAACATCCACTTTCAATGGTAAACCAGAGAGAACCCAAAGGCTTGTAATAATGACACCAACATAATGGCTTAGAGAATATGAGAGAGAGAAGGAGAAGGAGATTACAGAAATGCTTGATTCAAATGGAGAGCCTATGTTCAATGATCTAGAATTCTTCAACACCTATGTTGAGAAATTCCTCATTGGGATGAAAATGAAATCTATATTTTATGAGATCCCATATTGAGAACATCTTATGATTTCCCACTTACTATATCCCATGCATATATTTAAGAATGTTTCATCTTCTTTATGGAGGCACATATCATCAAAATAAAGTGACACATTGGTTGTGAGGAGAAATCTTATTTCTTCAAAAACTAAAAATAAACATTGGCCAAGACAAGAAAGTAGAGGAGAGGTGGGTCCCTCTTGGTCTTTCAAAGAAGGTGATGTCCCATGGATTTTGAAGAAAGAATATATTTATTTGGAAAAGTAAGTTATATTGGGTGTGAAGGTGCCTTCTTTATATGGGTCTTCCCTACGACATTGCTTCACTGTGCATCAAGACCATTTGTCAGGGTTGAAATCACATGACCATTTGAACTTTATAAATGTACGACATATGTCAATAATATGATTTTATTATTTGTAATTTTTATTTTTATGCCATGGGATAGAACAAAATTAATTTTGTATGTGTTTACTTTGTAGTGTAATTATCCTCTGCTCATGCGTGGGTGTGTGAACCATGACTTCCCCTAGGACCTAAGACGTGCCATATTTAAATTATCTGCATTTATACATTGGATCACATCAAAGGAGATTGATATGGCTAGCATTCCATGGCGGCATCAAGAGATAGATGAGATTGTTTGTATGTTTGAGAAGGAACTACTGCTGAGTTTCATGGACTTGCAGTTTCATATTCTAATTGACCTAGTAGATGAGATTGAATTATTCGGGGTGGTATCATGTCATTGGATGTTCTTCTTAGAGAGGTACATGAATAAATTGAAATTATTTGTTTGTCAAAGGGAAAACCCCAAAGGGTCTGTGGCAGAGGGGTACATATCATATGAGTCTTTCTATTATGCGAGTGAGTACATCAAGTATATTGACAACACACTAGGTGTAGTGATTTGGGATGACGAAAGGGGTGAAGACAAAAGAGAAGGGGAGCTTCTCCAAGTGAATGGAAAAAGGCACTTGATAAAGAGTAAGTGACTTATCATTTGTCAAATTTCTACACAGTAACTATTCACATTGAACTTCATAATGTATATTTTCATGATCTCATATGTATTATATGTTGGTTTTATTTGATGAATACATCATTGAATTCATAAATTGATGCCATCAATAAATTCATTCTTTACAATTTGGAGGCAACACAGTCTTGGGTCGCATTGTACAAACATAAGAGGAGGAAATGGGAAAGTGACAAGAAAGAATTCAAACGTTTGAATGGTAGAAGCATGCCTTATCCTGGTCATTTAAAAGAAAATATGCCAATGATATGCCCCAATAGTTGGGTTACTGACCAAGTCAGAGAGAAATATGGTGCATTCGTTCATTACCCGTGTGAAGAAGAGGATGCACTAAACATAGGGATTGGTTGCAGCAACTCAGTAATAATCTCTTTGTGTACATTTTTTACTTAGTAATGCACATTTGAATTGTAATTACATTTATATTATTTTATATTTTAATCGTTGGGTTATTAGGCACATATTGACACTGTGATTTGTTCACTTTTTTATAGGTGCATTTGTTCTCATCTATGTGGGCATATGGAAATCACTTTCGCACAGAGAATGTCGATGATAGACACATGACACAATACTGTGGAGTGGAAGTCGAGTTCAACCGATCTATTTGTGCTAGCCACCGTGATCAAAACATAATACATGGGATTTTAGATTACATTAGAAAGATACAAGAGATCATTCGAGCGGATTTATCTTCTTTCCAATGTGTTATTTTTAGGTGCAAGTGGTGGGACACCTTTGATCGGAATAATGTAAAGGAATATCGTGACAGTGGGATGATATGTATCAACTCTAAAAATATGTGGGATGAAGCTACGGAGAATTATTTTTTTCCCAAAACACTACAACCAAGTGTTTGTTTACCCATATGTGTTGGATATAGATTGGTGGTTTGTATTAATACACGACCCTAGATCAAAACATATTTTTTAGAACAACAATGTTATCATTCCAAGAAAGGAAGATAATCATGGCGATGACAACGAAGAGTGATATATTATACATGTTTAATTCTTTAATTACTTACTTTTATGTTTTCAAATATATAGTGGATTTAATAATTTGATTATTAAATTTATAATGTTTTTAGTATTTAATATTTCATATTTCATATTATAATTTTTTTATTGGATGATATAATTAAATGTTATGTGTAAATGATATATATAATTTTTCATTGTAAATCCAGATGATATTTGAATTTTGGTATTTTAATTTGAACTTTTACTTTAAAAAACAATATATTATTGTATTGTAAATATCAAATATTTAATATCATAATTTTAAAAAATATTTTTTTAACCCACCATTTCATATCATCATCATATTGTATTATATTTTAATTTTGAGTTCATACATACTAATTAGAGGAATAATCAGATCTAAAATGAGCTTCTTAAGTGAGTTTTTCAAAAAAACATCATTATCCTTAAATAACTAATGCATGTGTCCCTCTCTAAACGCATATAATAATATATACTTAAGCTATTACATAAAAGTCAAATGAATAATATATTATGTAATATAATAAATATAATATATTATGTTATATATTAATTTATATTATAAATATAATAATATAATATATAATAAATAAATATAACATAATATAAATAATATAATAAATATAATATATTATATTATATATTAGTTATAACATAATAAAATACAATATATTAAGTTATATATTAATTTATATTACATATAATATATAATAATTAAAAATATATAATTAACAATTGAATTAAACATGTAGATCATAACAATTTGTTATCCCTTATCTTTATTCCTTCTTTTTATTTGCGGGTAAGAAATTGTATGGCTCCTAATAACTAATTGGATATAAATTGTATGGCTCCTAATAGCTAATTCAATTCTAATATCGATTATAACAACAATTAACATGTAATATAGGATATCAAAAAATAACATAAAGCATAAATACATGTAATTAACCCACATAAGAAAACTATTTAAAGAGAATAATTTATACAAATTAAAATATTTAATATTCTAAATATTTGTATGTTTTTTAACATATTTCTTGGTTAAGTTTGACATTCATGCATCCTTATAGTATAGTAAAAAAATGTTGAATTAGAGATTTTGAGACTATTAATTATGGGAATATAAAAACATATGACCAAATTACAATTAAGAGGAAGTTAAAATATCACAAAGATTTTATAAATGCTAATTGAGCTTATCATAGCTATTTTTAAATCTTCATTATCAACTTATGAAAAAATGCAATACTCTCGAAATGAGGACCAATTCTCACATCATACTTTCAAGTAAACTAGTTTGTAAAATTGTGATACAAAGTAAGATTGAAGATTAATATAATTTATGTTTAACTTGCCCAAACTTTAATTAATAACATAAGACATATCTTTACCCATTTTTATAACTTATTTACTTTTCAAGACCTCCTAATTACAAAAAAATGTTAAACTTGGTATTTTCATTTTCATCATGTTCAAATATAAAAATGACAACATAATAACTTAAGAACTATTGTAATCTAACATATTTAAATATATCCTTCGTACTATATACAATTAATACATCAAAACATTTCTAAAAGGCGGGTATAAGAAGCTTTGATGCTAATTTCACTTGTTTTAGACATGAGTACTTTATTTTAGATATATTCAAAAATAAAGTACTTAATTAAGAGTACTTTACTTTATGGAGAAAATTATAGAACATGACCTAACATCAACATCAACATAAACATATAAATTAAATACCTCAACATATGAATTAAGTACATCAACATAAACATATAAATTAAGTACATCAATATGAACAAAAAAATGTTATATATATATATATATATATGAACAAGTAAAATAACTGCTATAATATACATATATATCTGGTCAACAACACAAATAATTTCTATAACTACATATCTAGTCGTAGTCTCTAATGAGAAGCATGTTGTGGAGGAATAGGTGATGTTCCCTACTCGTCCGGGTGAGGTGAAGGAGGAGGAGGAGGAGTAGGTACTGAAGAAGAAGCGCCATCACCACCCTGATCAACATCACCTCCCTGAGGAGGAGGTACTAAAGCATAAGCACCATCACCACCCTGATCAACATCACCACCCGGAGGAGGAGGTACTGAAGAAGAAGCGCCATGATCACCACCATGATCAACATCACCACCTAGAGGAGGAGTAGGAGGTACTGAAGCAGAAGCGCCATAACCACCCTGATCAACATCACCACCTCAAGGAGGAGGAGGAGGAGGTATTGAAGCAAAAGTTCCATCACCATCCTAATCAACATCACCACCTAGAGGAGGAGGAGGTACTAAAGAATAAGTGTCATGATCACCACCCTGATCAACATCACCATCCATAGGAGGAGGAGGAAGTATTGAAGTAGAAGTGCCACCACCACCCTCATCATCATCAGTACTGGAGGACGTGTCATCCCTACAAGTAACCTGGAAACTCCAACAATATGACGCATAAGAGACGTCATATCGTGGGACAAGTCTATCCAAAGTTGCAATATATCAGGGTCATCCTTGATGTCTCACATATGGACAGGGTGAACTCCCACAACAACCAAAAATGCAGTCAGTTGGTCACACACCTCCATCCTATATCTAATATCGGGACTACGCCACATGTTAGGTGGTACATGTGGCTGAGGACCCTAACCCACAACAAACTAATCCATCTTCTCATATGCATCAGGTGGTGGGGGAGGAGGCATGTCCCCAACGAATGTGCCAACATCTACAAAATATAACACAAGTTAATAATTAGTTGACAATTTCATTAAACAATTTAATAAAAAAATGTGAAAGAACATGCTAGAATACAATTTATTCGGATTAAGTAAGACAATAAAATGAAAGTACAATATTAATTTAAATCTTACATCAATGATTGGGTGGCTCGTCCAATGTGAAGAGGATGTTGGTAAATCCTCGTCAATCCATCCCCACGTAAGGGCACAACACCATCATGAACACGTGATCTACCTCGCTGGCTAATAGTTGAAGTGCCTCCCTGGAAATCCTAGCTAAAAAATTGGGCATGCACCTCAATCATAGACTTAGGAGGATGATGGAAAAAGTAGGTCTCGTCTCTGGAAACCTCTAAAAAAGAAAAAAAACAACTCTGAAGAAAATGGGAATTTCTCCCTCCCATTTATCATAGCACGACATCTATCCAATGTTATATAAAAATGCCGCAAGAAAATGGAAGACCACCTAATAAGTCATGGATTTTGTATCAAAGAATCAAGATAATACAAAAGAGCACAAATGTTTGAGCATACATTTTTGGGATTTAAGCATAGAATGCCAAAGGGAACAACGTGCGCTGCAAAAGAAGGAAGACCAGCAAGACAAAGAGAAAATGAAGTATTGCGTGACAGGATTTGCAGAAATCTAGTGCATATGTGGACAAACCTATTCATGTTAGGGTTAGGGTTTTGGAGTCATAATGTAAGGGTTTTTACCAACTTTTTGTACTATAAATAGAGGATGGATGAGGTAGATTAAGGTATCTTTTTGGTGTCTTTGTTAAGAGAGAGAAATTATTGTTGAAGAACCATTTTGATTCTGAGTTTTGTATTGTTGAGAGCTATGGAGCTCACATGGAGTCAATATTGAGATGTAACTGAGGGTCAGGGCACAAGTTGTGGAGCTTGGTGTGACATTGGTCTTCCTCACCACTATTCACATATTCCATTATGCAATGCGCACAATGTTATTTTTGATGAAGAATAAGAAATAAGAAGAAGATATTTGTGGACGTAGCCTTAGGGGGGTGAACCACGGTAAAACCCTTTGTTGCAAGATGTATTAATGATTTTGTTATTTATGCAATTATGGATGAACGGTTAGATGAATAAATGTGTTAGGGTTTACTTACAGTGCACACTAGAATATGTATGCATGAGAATGAATATTATGAATGAATGAAATAGTAGAACTGATGAATGGTATGATAGAATGCATGTTTAAGTAGAAATAGAAGTAAAAGAACATCCCAAACCCCTTGCATGATTACAGACACTTGCATTATGAAATCACCCATAATCCATCTCGGGTGAGACTGCATTGTGCACTCTGTGCGTGGTGTAGTATTTTGGTTTACCAGAAGGGTCGATGGTGAATTGATTTTTTTGGAGAACTAAGGTAGAACCCAAGTCAACCCATACATCCAACAAATGGTTTTGCTACTGGTTGGAACTCAGAAAAATGTCTAGGAAGGGGTTTGGTGAAGAAGATTCAGTGGTAAAAAGGGATGTTCAGGTCATGGAATCCTACGAAGAAAGAGATTGAAAGATGGTTGGAGACAAAGCGGTTGGAGTTCACATAGAAATATAATAAGGGTTCCAAGTATACATCGTGCCAGTACCTGCAGAGGTATGTGTTTACTTATTTGCATGAATCATATTTCTGTTATATTCCAAAGTTATTACATGAGTGGATATTGAGGTTGAAAGATACCCATGCAACTAATTGGATAAGGCCAGTAGAGTGGACTGTTGAAAATAGTGCACAATTGGAAAAGTTTAATATAAAATTCATGCACGCAGTGGATTTTTGGTTAGATAGTATTACTACGGGGTTTATCACTGAGTTTGTAGTAGATAGAGTGAATTCATATACTGTTGCAGAGAAGGATTTCTTGAATGGACCCGGAGGGAGGTACATCAGGTCACTCTACATATCAATCAAGATCTTACTACATGATCAATGAGTGATGTAATACCCCTAGGTTGAACCCAATTTTAAATGTAAATGCAAATGTACTTAAGCTGGTGAACTGTTTGATATCATTTTTATATGCACCTTCCATGGTATAGTGCGCACATGTATTGCGCAGTAAATGATGAAGTGTGCACATTCCAGGATACGACGTGCAAAAAACATAAGTGCACGCGATTTTGAGGTCAAGGAGCCTTTGTGTATATGTTTTTTTTTATAGGCTGGTGAGCCAGTTATTATAATCTAGGAGGCTTACGTTTTTTATTAGGCCAGAGAGCCTAGATGCTAAAGGCAAGTGAGCCTATTTTTGTATGTGTCTTGTCATTAATATAAAATACATCGTTGTGCACAGACCGACCACGATAAAAGAGTATGGGGGACTAAACTCCACTAGTTAGGGAAAGGGGGGGCTAAAAGTTGAGGAAAAAGGCTAAGTTAAGGAGCTTAAGCCAAAAAAAATATTATATTAATATTCCTTAAAGTATAAAGTATGGATAATTATTTTATCCTAAGTTCTAAGGATGGGGACAAGTGGGCCAAAGTAGCTCCCAACATGACAAGTGTCAAGTTGGGAATATGCATACATATAGCTTGGACTTAGTTCATTTTCCTATCATACCATCATCGTTGACACACTCATTGAGCTTCCCTTCGTACCTTTCTGTTACTATCACTGTACCTGAACTTGTATCCGTATCCATACATTTTTTTGTACTTGGTTAGCTTGGGAGTTGGACTAAAGAAGCAGGTTGTTAGGCTTGTGGAATACTGAAGAGGTGAGTTGTCATGCCCATGAGAAATTTCTCTCTAGGTGAAATAATTGTTGGGAATTTATTTCTCGAAGGTGCTAAACTACAACTACAAGGATCTAAGACTTCATGTCCGTCTTGTTGCTGAAGCCTCAAAAAGGAAGTGGGGTAGCCGAGGGATTGTTTAGTAGAGAAGGGGCACGCTTCCTGGGGTGGGACAATCATGTGGGGAATGAGGGACTGTAGGTTGTTAGTTTGAGTGGCACCTGTGACAGAGTCTTTCTCATTGTCTGAGATACATCATCCTGGTTAGGAATCCGTTTACCCAGGTGGAGTTTAGTCCCATCTCGGAGGTGACCCACTACTGAGAGTGATGACCAGTTTGGTCTAAGGTTGGGAGGTTCTTGGATGGTCTGCATGCAGTTGGTGATATTCTTACCAAGATAAGTGTCAATTGTGTGTTAATTTATATGTTGCATTATTATTTATGTGTTTTTCTTGTGCGTGGTTTATACTTGTCTTTATATTTATGGGTATTGCCTATCTATGTTGCATGTATATGTTTACTGTTGTTTATGTAGTAATCTGTTCATTTACAAAATGTATTTGTCTGTTTTAAGTTATATATATAAAGTTCTGCAAGAATTTTTGTGTGTGTATCTTTAATTGCATACAGTTCAAAAAATTTATGTGGCATAGCCCAGTTGGATGTTAGGGATGTTACAACATGGTATCAGAGTGCTTTATAGAGTAGCATGGCCCGACCTGGGTGGTTGGGGATGTTTCAATATGGTATCAGAGCTTTCGTTTTCAACGTTGAGCCTGGATGGGCCGAGCAAGTTGAGTTGAAGAAAAAATTCACAGAGGATTGATTTTGAAGTGGCCAAAATTCAAGTTACAAAGTGTCCATGGTAAAATGAAACAACAATTGCATGGAATTGGAAAAAAAAATAAAGTTACAGAGCGTCCATGGTAAAAAGTAACAACAATTGCGCGGAATTGGGAAAAAGCCCCAATTTTTGTTGTTAAATTCATGGGAAAATTGAGAAATTTGGCCATGTGGTGAGATATTCTTGATTTAATATATGTTCTAGCAAATTCAGACCTAGAATTGGTCGAATTTGAAGTTACAATGAAGCCATGAAAGATGGAGCAAGATTAGTTAATTAAAATTCTCAATTCGTGAACTGAGTTTGAAACAATTTCTTCCAGAAATGTCAACCCACAAAATTTTTTTGTTGCAGAGGTTGAATTGGTGTTATCAGCGTGAAATTGAAAAAATTTCATAGTTGCAGAATGTCTATGGTAAAAATTGAGAAAAAGTTAAGCAAAAGCCCCAATTTCTGCAGCGAAATTCATGAGCAATTGATGCTCATAAAAATGAATGTGTGCAGGTGGGCACACTAAAAATGCATGATGCGCAATGAAAAGCTTGTGATATGTGGAAAAATATTGGCATGCGGGTGTGCGTGCAAAAATTTGGCGTTGCATGGAAAAATATTTCCATGTGGGCGCGCGCGCTAAAATTTGGCATTGTGCAGAAAAATATTGGCATGCGGGTATGTGAACTAAAATTTGGCGTTGTGCGGAAAAATATTGGAGTGCAGGTACACGTTCTAAAATTTAGCATTGTGCGGAAAAATATTGGTGTGCAGGTGCACATGCTAAAATGTGGCGTTGCATGGAAAAATGTTGTCGTACAGGTGCACGCACTTAAATTTGACATTGCGCGGAAAAATATTGGCATGCGGGTCTGCACACTTAAATTTGGCGTTGTGTAGTGCGGATTGAGTGGTGCATGCATAATACTATCACGCGTGCTGTGCACACGCATAATAAAGGCGCATGTGGTGTTCGCAGTATTGACACAGCGCAAAGGAATTTTGTTAGTGCACGCGTAATGCGAGTATATGTTGTCACGCGACAATTTAGTTAATGGTGTGTGCAGAGTACTAGCACGCGGTGGGGGCATACTAAAATTTGGCATGGTGCAATGCGTATATTAAAATGCGTTCAGAATATTAGCGTGTGATGGGTATTAGTGCAAGAAGTAAAATTGTGCATGGTGGATATTGGTGCACGATGAAAGTAGTGCGCACCAGTTATTGGCACAACAAAGAGGTGATCCACATTGGTTGTAGGTGCGCGGAGCATGAAATACCTTATGTAATTGTTACGCATGCTAAATATGGGTGTACAGGTTCAAATTTGTGCGTGTGAAGTCATTTGGAAGGTCAACAATAACAAAAAACCAACGATTTTATGCAACATTTTATATTGTTTGAACGTCATGTTTTTGCAGCGCGTTTTTTAGGCCCTAAAAAATGTTTTTAGCCATTAAAAAACCACGAGAATAGAGTATACCAAGGTACACTATGTCTTCGTAGCTCAAATAAAATATGCCGGAGAGAGATTTCTAATTGTGTAAATCGTTCGCCAAATGGAGCTTTTATGAGGAAGTTACAGGACAAACAATGGAGGGTAAATTTTAAGACCCAACTAACTTCAAAGGGACATAACTTTCTTCTCTGAAATCAAATTGAGGCACAGGAGAAGTCATTTGAAATCTATTGAACCATAGAAGACATTCCTAGATCTGAATTAAATTTATGGGCATGTTAAAAATGTTAAATATGAAAAAGAAGGTACCTGTAGCATTCCAGACCAAAAACACGAATTGGCCTAGAACTTCAGCAAGTTGTAACTAGCATCCCAAAACCCAGAAAAAGGTGAAACTTGGAAATACTTTCCAAAATATGTATATGAAGAAACCCAATTTATATCCTACTAAAACTCCAATGAAGTAGGTGCAAAAATGCATAATTACAACGCAGATTTGCACCAAGTTGAAGAGTGAACAAAAAACAAATAATGGACAATTTTCAAATAACCATAACTTTCTACTCAAGACTCTAAATTGAGCATGGAAGTAAGCATTGGAAAGGCGTTGGACACTAGAATATAATTATTTACCCAAAAAATTGATCTAGGAATTCTATTTTTCAGGAAATCAGAAGACAGAATTACGATATATTATTGAACCAAAATGGTTCATATTTTTCATGAAATTGATGAGTCGGTTAACCTGACAAAGTTTTCTTGGTTGCACATTTTTCAGAGTTAACAAAAACTAGATCAGATCAGGATCAACACAGAGTGAAAAGGAATGGAATATGCACAAGGGACATACATCTAGGAAGATGAAATCAGAGGGATGGATGTCCATTTGGGCATTGAAGGAACAAAATCCAATGGACATGGAGAAGGAAGGGATAAAAACATGAATATGGTAGAGACCATTAAAAATTTGCAGAAGGATGTCCAAAGACATAAAGTTTATAATTAAAGTCTTATGAAATCCAAGGAGAAACAAGAGGACTTCAACATGAAGTTAATGCAGAGCTTGAATATAATAGAAAAGAAATTGGATAAGGAGAGTGGCTCAAGCAAATCAGTAAGTCACAAGTCTCCTGATGAGAAAAGAAGAACAAGAAGTGTTAGAATCCATCACCATCACTCCCCAAGGCATTCCAATAAGAAAGCATACAATAGCTCAAGTACATCCCCTGTTAGGAAGCATAAGAGGTCTGGGGTGGATGAGCTATGAGGAAAAATGAACAAAATCAAACCTCATGCATTTGATGGTGAGCACACAAAGGATGAAGATGCAGAGACATGGTTGTTGGGAATGAGAAAGTATTTTCAATTGCATAATTATTCATCTCATGCAGAACGGATAATTTCCATATGTCAACTCAAGGGAAATACATCCATGTGGTGGGATCAGCTTGTGCAGGTGCATCACATTAAAGAGAAAAATGTTACTTGGAATGAATTCAAAAAGTATTTTGAAAAGAAATACTTGACTAAGAGATACTATGACAAGAAAATGAAATATTTCTTTCAACTCAAGCTTGGGAGTATGACCATAGATGAATATGAAAGAAGGTTTTTAGAACTGTTGAAGTATGTTTCTTTCATTAAGGATGAGACAATTAGGATTCAAAGGCATTTGAGTGGATTTCCATCATTCATCAGTGTCAAAATATAGTATAATGATCCCAAGACATTGGAGGAGACCATAAGGTGAGCTAAGTGCCTATATGATCAGCAAAAATCCAGGCCAACTTTCCAAAAATCTTGGGAAGACAAGAAGAAATTCAAGATGGATCAGAGGAAGAAGGGATCTAAGACACCATTTTTTAGAAATAATCCTCAGGGACAACCAAATTCTAGAGAACCCTGAATGATTCAGACATGGGGTCAAAGGCCAAGGAAGCCAGCTATTCAATGTTGGGGTTGTAAAGGATATCATATGTTCAGATATTGCCCTCACATAGGTGAAAATGTGAGGACTATTCACAATGTACAGCAAGATGAAACAATGGAGGACATGGGAATAAATGTACCAAGGATCTATGCATCCCTAGACAAAAAACAAGCAGAGTATCAACCACATATGATTTAAGTGGAAGGTATGATCAACAACCAAACTATTGTTATTTTAATTGATTCATGAGCTAGTCATAGTTATATAGAGCCTAAGATGGTGGAAATTTTTCATTTTCCTAGAAGTAAGCATGGAAAATCTTGGTTGGTGCAGTTGGCTACCGGAGCCAAAAGAAAAGTTAATGAGGTGGTTAAGTCATGTCCTATGGACATGAATGGATTGACCACATGGGCATATTTGAACATTTTTTCTTTAGGTTCATATGAATGTCTAATTGGGATGGATTGGTTGGACCAAGATCATGCTATCCTAGACTGACATAACAAGGCATTTACTTACTTGGATGAGGAAGGGAACTTAAGGAAAGTGCAGGGAATTCCCAAGGCATTGACCATCAAAGAAATTTTAGCATTGCAGCTGAAGAAATGTTACAGAAAATGGTTTCAAATATTTGCAGCTCATATGGAAGAAATACCTACAGATAGAGTGTCAAATATTGAATATTATGCAGTCCTAAAAGAGTTTGAAGATGTGTTTAAGGAAATACCAAGATTGCCCCCTAAAAGAGACATTGATTTCTCTATAAATTTGATGCTTGGAGCAGCTCCAATATCCAAGACTCCCTACAGGATGAGTACAACAGAATTGAAGGAGTTGCAAATGAAACTTGAAGAGCTCTTGAAGAAGGGGTATATATGCCCAAGTGTGTCACCTTAGGGTTCCCCAGTTTTATTTGTGAAGAAAAAGGATGGAACATTGAGACTTTTCATTGAATTTAGGCATTTGAACAAGGTAACTATGAAGAATAAGTATCATTCCCAAGGATTGATGACCTCTTTGATCAGTTGAAAGATGAAAAAATATTCTCCAAAATTGATCTTAGGTCAGGTTATCATCAAGTAAGAATTAAATAAGAAGACACCAATAAGACTACTTTTAGAACAAGGTATGGTCATTATGAGTTCATAGTGATCCCCTTTGGATTATCAAATGAACCAGTTGTCTTCATGTGTTTAATGAATGGTATTTTCAGAGAATACTTAGATAAGTTTGTCATTGTATTTTTAGATGACATTCTTATATATTCTAAGTTGGAGGAAGATCATGAACAACACTTGAGGATGTCATTACAAGTATCAAGGGAGCATCAGTTGTATGCCAAATTGAGCAAGTGTTCATTTTATCAGAAGCAAATTCATTATTTGGGACATATCATTTCAGAGGATGGGATTGCAGTGGATCTTAAGAAGATAGAATCCATTAGAGGATGGTCATCTCCAAAGAATGTGACAGAGGTCAGATTATTCATGGGCCTTGCGGGCTACTATAGAAAATTTATTGAGGGATTCTCAAAGATTGCACACCCAATCACTTCCTTGCAAAAGAAGGGTGTGAAGTGATCTAAAAATGAAGAAGACTTGTATTCTTGAAAATATTTGCAAGTAAAATTTATGTGTTAAAAGAAAATGGATCAACTTTGCAACACAAATTTAATAGGATTTACTCATTCAATATGCATATAAACAACAACATAATCAATGAACATAAAACACATAACACAGAAAATGATAAAGGAGTTCACCCCTCTCTTGGGCTACATATCCTGGTCCAGCTTCTAATGGATCATTTGTATTATTTGCTCAAAGTGCTCAAAAATGTGCTTTACAATGCTCAAAATTCCAAATAGACTGCTCCAATGGCTTCAGAACATCCAAAAACCCCTAGCTGGGCTTTTTCAGCACCTTGTTTGGCCAAAAAATGAAGTAGATAGGCTTCCTGGAAGTCTCCCCTTCAAGCTTGTTGTCTCTGCATCTACAAAATGCACCTCTCCTGTCTCAACCTAGCCCACATGCAATTTAAAGCGTAAAAACTTGGCACCGAGCGCAACCGCACAACCGATCCAAACTGTCAAACCGTTACGCGCTGGCCCTAACTACCAAGGCCTGTGGGCACATGGTAGTCACATGACTACGTGCCAACACAATAGGGCTTAAGTTTAAACAACCATTTGATAGCCATAATGTTAACCCGCACACACACACACACACACACACACACACACACACACACATATATATAGTGGTCACATGGTATACCAAACCGCACATATATTAAACGGTTATAACATGGTTACGGTGGTAACCATTGTAGCTCTAGTCGCATACAATACAACACATGACCACGGGCCGAGGCTTAGCCCCGACCCGGTCCATGCCCCCACATACATTTAAACTATGTTAAATACATTGCAATACATTTATATAACAAGGAACATGTGTGGGCGCACCGGTTGGGTGGCCTTTCCCAAAGCTTTACCCTGTCCCAGAGGTCATGGGGTCGACCCCTACTGAGTGAAAATATTTTAACCAACAACTAGGTGACACGTGGCGTCCTTTGATTGGGCCACGTGTTTCCATCCCCTTCGTTGCCAACAAGCATGTCACATTCCAACTATCCAATAACTGTCTGCCATGTCAGTGTATGGCCTACCATGTCATCCATATGGCCTACCACGTCATCATCTGTACGTACTGTACAGACTTGTACAATCAACATCCCTTTTTTGCCTGTTTGCCATTTTCAATAGAACATGATATATCTCGCTCCCGACGTTCGTTTGAACCCAAATGAGTTGCGCTGGGTTTGTAATGACGAGGCCTATGCTCTCGTTTGATTTGAAGCGATTCTGAGCACTTTGAATTTTTGAGCAAAATTTGATCCCCTGATCACACCTCCCCATTGGAAAGCTTTTGGACCTCCAAAAGACTATTTTCCCTCACTCTTCCAACCTCAATCCACTTGGATTTCCTTGGATTTGTACCTTTAAGACCAACTTGAAGATACTCCGCATTTCCTCATTTTGAAGTTCGCATTCTCCTGTCAAGGATGGTGTCTTCATGCAGTTCTGTAAGATATTCTGGGGAAAAATCATCTATAGAAGGAATTTGAATATTCTCTCCTTGATCATCAATCAACAGAGGCTCATACAATTTCAAATTCTCAACATTAACAACTGCATACATTTTCATATAAGGAGGTAAATCTAAACGAAAGGCATTGTTACCAATCTTGTCGATAATCTTGAAAGGACCATATCGAATCGGTTTCAATTTTTTACCTTCTCCTTTAAGCCTCTCCTTATTTATGTAAAACCAAAATTCATCTC
>SNQJ01S0046081.1:22671-36493 GCA_010110895.2 Picea sitchensis
ATCTTAGCTTATGGTTAGCCACCTTTAACTTTCTTGGCTTATGACAAAGCACCTTTAACAAATGAACTTATGATTATATACCATACTCTTCCAATATAAATAAAGTATGTTTGTTTCAACTTTCTCAATAAACTCCACATACCCTTTTCTTATATGTGATGTTGTTTCTCTCAATTTTTTATAATCACACGCAATTCTAGATGTAGTGATTAATTTTAGTTTGTATTTGATGTAACTTGTTTATACACTATTAATAAGGAGTATCTAAAATATAAAAAATTCATGACGAAATCTACGATAACATGATGAAATCTACTAGTCAGACAATGAAAAATGAGAACATGCCAAAGTGTCTTAGAAAATAAAACTGTGACCATTGTAAGTAGCATAAAATTGTGACCATTGTATGTAGATGCAAATCAACATGTCATAATTTAAACCAACCCAACCCAATTGTGGATGGCAAGTGGTTGGCATTCTTTTTTAAGTGGTGAATTTCAAAGATTGGCATTTTTTCTACAAAACAACTTAGAGGCTAGTGTATGGTGTCGAGTGATTCAAGTTTGAGAAATTTTGACCACTTTCGTTAAATTGTGTGTAATTATTTTCCATGGTGATTCAGTACACACTACTATAAATTAAAAATTGAAGCATATCGATCTTAATAGTTAATCGATAATAATAATAATAAAAGCATGTCAAAATGTCTTAGAAGAAATAATTGTGAGGATTGTAGGTCACTGTAAATAAACATATCATAATCGAAAAGAGTAGATAAAATATAAAAATTTGACAACTTATTGTTTGGTATGGTGTAGGTAAGACAATTACTTGTCAGGACAAGGATTTGTCACTATGAACGAAAATGACAGGAAGCTTTCTCGGTTAAGAGAGGAATTAGAGGCGAGGGGCGATGGAAAATTTTATTTCACTTGCTATGATTGCAAAGGCTTGAAAAAAAAACGAATTTTAATAACAACAACTCAAAGACATTGTAGGGAGAAGGGGCACGCTGAAGGGGATTATGAATATCGTCCCTTGGTAAGAGGATTCAATATTTAATGTATTCTCTTAATAATCAGTATGTCATGAATTTTAGTAATATTTCTTATCGGGATTTTTATATTTTCTATACACACTAACTTTTCTACGTTGTTTATAAATATATAGATGATGCCCCCAAAATGTTGACCTCCAAAGAGTTATTTTCCAAGTACTAGTAGAAATACTCCTTTACAGGGTGATGAGCTTCGAGATCAGAATATTGAAGCTGTTGATCAAGTTATTAATGATGATATGGATGGAGATAATGTTAGTGATTCAAATCAGAAAGATGAGATACATAGATTGATCCAAGACACATTTGCTCCAATGGATGAGGACAACCAGGATGATAGTCATGATGTTGATCCTCTACTTGAGAAGACATGTCAACCTCTTTATGAAGGATCAACAACAAATATTTCATCTGCTATATTATTGTTGGTGAACTTGAAGGTTTTGAATGGTTTATCAAAAACATGCCTCACACAGATACTAAGGTATTTAATTTGTTAATTATTTATGCTTGCATGTTCACAAATACTGAAAGGTTCATTTTTTCCCTATATTGCTATTGTTTTATAATTTGTAAATTAGTATATTGGATGAGATATTGATGATTAATATAGTTTACATTGACTCATTGTTTAGAATTTTGTAGATTGTTAGGTGAAGTTCTATTACCGACGTCAAATATTTTGCCACACACATATCGAGAAATATTTGTGATTATGAAAGAAATTGGATGCATGTCCTAATGATCATATCAGACTATTGATGCATGTCCTAATGATCATATCAAGCTATTGATGCATGTCCTAATGATCATATCATATATTATGGACAATATGCATTAGAAAATGAATGCCCACAATGTCAAATAAGTAGATATCGAACCGATAAAGTGTCAAAGAAGGTGCCTCGCAAAGTTCTTCATTATATTTCGATAATTCCACATTTCCAGCGGTTGTTCAGGTGCCAAAGAATAACACAGTTTATGGATTTCCATGCAAAGAAAATAAGTCAAGATGATGTGCTTCAAATGCCTGCAGATGGTTCTGCATTGAAGTACATCGAAGAAAACTGGCCAATTTTTAAAGAAGAACCTTGTAATGTTAGAATTTCGTTGGAAGCTGATGGTGTCAATCCATTTGGAGAGCTTCTTTCTATGTACTCAATGTGGCCTATTTTTGTTATAAACAATAACCTTCCTCTTTGGATGTCGATCAAGAGAGAGAAAACAATGTTGGAAATGATTGTTCCGGGTATTTAATTATCTTTTACTTGCTTTAAAGTATGACAAAATATTTCATTTCTTTGTTTCGTGCATGGTAATTATTTCTTTTATATATAACGACATCCAGATAAGTAAAATTAATCATGTAGTATGTTGAACCAATTAGGTAGGTACCAGGTTAAAGATATGAATGTATATATTGAGCCTCTTATCGATGAGTTGTTGAAGTTATGGGTTGGCATCACTATGTATGACATCTCTAGACCAATAGGGAAAAAACGATTTTAATTCCATGGAATACTATCATGGACAATTCATGATGCTCCCGGGTTAACACATCTTTGTGGTATATTGCTACTTTATTTTTTGATTTAAAATTATATATATTTATTGAAAATATCATGCATTATTTTAAATTGTAACTCTAATTTGGTGCTACATTAATTCATATATATTGTAGGTCTTCAAACAAAGTGTAAATTTGCATGCCCAGTTTGTGGTCCGAGGATAAAATCTCAATGTTCAAGGAGTTTAGGAAAGGAAGTGTTTGATGAGTATAGGCACTTTCTGCCTAAGAATCATAGTTACTAAACTAAAGACAAAGAAAATTTCAATGGTAAAGAAGAAAATGGAAAAAAACCATGAAGAATGACACCTCGCCTATGGAAGTTGGAATATATTAGAAATCAGCAAGGTACGCAAATTATTTATGTATGACATATTATATAAATCTTTGGTTAATTTCATTAGTATTAATTTCATTAGTATTAATTTCATTTTGTCCCATTAATTAGTGTTAATTTCAATTTGTTGATGTTTCATGAATGTCGTTAAGGCACGAATGGGCTTCCACGAGGAATGAAAAGTTACCCAATGTAGTTCAGTAGATTTCCATACTACGATCACCTACAAATAGTTTATTTGTTTGATACAATGCATATCGAGAAGAACATAACAGAATTGTTATGGTGAATATTAGATGGAAGGACTGACAAAGAGAGAATTGGAAAGATTTGTTGTGACATACAGGAAGCTAATCACGCATTGCAAAGTGTTATTATTAATTCTAATGGAGATGGTCATGAACATAATACTAGTCTTCCTTGGTTATTGACGGAGCAACATAGAAATATTGTAAAAGAGGTCATTCCAAAAATTAGGTTTTTGACGGAGTTCTCATCGAACATACAAAATATCTTAACGGAAAAAGGTGGTTTTGGTGGGGTTAAAACACATGACTGGCATACATTCATTAAGGTAATTAGTAGGTTATAATGTATTTCCTTATTGGTATGCATTTTTTGGAAACAAATAATAATTGTTTGTTTTTTGTTACAGTATGTTCTACCTTTATCTCTCCTAGACGACTTTGACAACAACATAAAACAAATTATTTATGTACTTGGAAAATACATGAGGTAAGTATTGTTTTATAAGGAAAGTGTACTTCTTATGTGATTTGTAGCGAAACTTATTGACATATTATGTTTTATCTTCAAATTTATGTATGCCTTGATATCATTTTATTGCATCGACATTTCTAGGTGGCTATCATCAAAAGAAATCCATAAAGAAGATATAAGGTATTGGAAGAGAGAAATTCCCTAACTAATGTGTCAAATGCAACAGTATCTACCTCCAAAAATTTTCAATGCACAAGAAAACTACCTCATACACCAAGTTCAGGAGATTGAATTATGTGGACCAATACACACAAGGTCGATGTGGATGGTGGAGAGGCAGTTGAATTCACTAAAGTCTTTTGTTAGACAAAGAGCACGTCTGGAGGGTTCTATGGTTGAGGGATATATGGTATATCAATGCATGGTGTATATTAGTCAATATCTACCTAAATTAGCAGAAAATATGAATGTGTCTCGCATTTGGCACCTCGACTCCATCAACAAATTTGAAGTGGAGGTCCTATTGGGGAAAGGTAAAATGAGGACTCTGAAAGGTAACTATTATATGTTGACATAGATTTAATATATTACACATTTTTAAATTATTCCTTTATTAAAAATAGATAATTATTGATATTAAATTGTTATTCTCTCATATAGTTTCTCGAGAGTGGGATGCTTTACATTTATACATTGCAAACAACCTTGATTGGATGGAGCATTGGATAGAATATATTGAAGAATACTTTGGTAGGTTATCATGGGAAGGGGTGAGTAATATGATTAAAACAACGCATCGTCATCGAGATCAATTTCCTGATCTTACATCAAGGGAAATTGATTTAGCCTTTGGTTTAAAAGATAAACAAGCAAGTTAAATTTTTTACTCACATTTTCCTAGTTTTTTCCCAATTTTTCAATGTATTTGGTTTGTTTAATTTTTGAAATATATATTTACTAAGTCCTATATGAGGTTTATTAATTAGAAATGTATTTTTTACTTGTTTTCCATGTTGCATTTGAAACATCACAAGGCTATGTGGTGTAATGGTCGTAAATTTCATATCAAAATGTTGGATGATAAGATGAAAACCTCAGATTGTGGGATAACTGCAGTGTTTAAGGTCACCAACATTTCCTCTAGAAGTGATAGAAATTCAGAAGAAACTGAGAATAGGTACTATGGCCATTTGGAGGATATAATTGAGTGTGATTTTAATTCCTTTAAAATAGTTTTGTTTGAGGTTAAAAAGTACAGGCTATGGATGCATGAACGTGATCCTGAAAGAACTGTTATTGAGAATGATAATGGATTTACCGTGGTTAATACAAGGGCATTTGAACCGGGTACAAAGCCTTATGTTCTTCCAAGTCAATGTGAGAAAGTATTTTACTCAGAGGTTCCTGGTAAAGCAGGTTGGTCATATGTTGTTATATATGATCCAAGAGGAAGACCAATAAAGTATAATCATGTAGTTGAGGATGAAGATAATAACAAGGAAGAAGATCATGATTATGCATATCAGGATTGGGTGGCTCATGTAGTCGTTGTGTCAAATGAGTTTGAATAATTTGATCATCCAAATGTAGGAGACGACGATCTCATTGACGATATCGATAACTATATTAGCGAAAATGACATTGATGATGATGTTGATAGGAATGAGCCTTTCACCAATATCGATTCTGAACCAGATCCTGATACAAATGTTGAGCTGGATGAAGAAGAAGATGACTGATACTTAATTGTTGAAAAGAAGAGGTATGTGTTTATATATTTTATATGATCTTTATATGTTTTTATTTTGTATAATATAGTATATGATAAATGTTCTTTAGAATTTCAAATTAGGTAATATGGGGAAATTGAGAGTGATGTGAGCCAGGGGGGGGCATAATTAGAGCTTCCACCTTCACGTGGTTTCCCCTGTTTAGTAGAGAGTGAACTATTATCGAAAACAAGAGGAGCTCTATGCGACTGCGCCTAATAATACCAACGATGTAGGTATGTCCATCATAAATTCAAACTGTAAATGGGGCCAACGTTGAAATTTTTTCAAACTATTTCTAAATGCATTCAAATTTGATATGGATAGACTATTTGCATGCCTTAACGATATAGGAGTGTTTTATGGACTCAAATTTGACTCACACACCCACCTTATTCCATCATCAATTCATCATGTAAACCATAAACCCTATTTTAGTGCATTCGTCGATTTGTTGGGTTTTAGTGTTCCCAGTGAATGGATGCGTTGTTGTTGACATGGAATGGGACAAAACGTGTACCTTCTTAATTTTATTCCTTCACTTGATGTGGGCCTGGTCATTCCTAGCCTTGAATTGAAATTTTCCCCTAGTCTTAGTCATCACCCTTCATGATAATTGTCACCCAATGATCATTAGATCACAAGGTTGGAGGCATATGGGCATTGGGATCATGAGGCTTTATAACCCTATAGTAACAAGAGACATTAATTGAACTTTGACTAGATTGAAAGGTGTGTGCAATTGAAAATAATAACAACCCAAAACTAAAAGGGACCAATACACAGACTGTTAATGAGAGGTGATCTAGACATGGTGTGTAGGAATAGGCCTAGCACCTTCAAAATTATCATTCTCCAAATATATTATACAAATTTTACAAGGAAATTGTACTAGGACTAGACACGGGCAACAGTGACCTGTGAATGGGGTCAGCGTTGAATTTTTTTCAAATTGTTTCTAAATGCATTCAAATTTGACATGGATAGACTATTCTCATGCCTTAACGATATGGGAGGGTTTCTGAACTCAAATTTGACTCACATGCCCACTTTCTTCCATCGTCAATTCATCATGTAAACCATAAACCCTAATTTAGTGGAGTCATCGATTTTTTGGGTTTTAGTGTTCCCAATGAATGGAAGTGTTATTGTTGACATGGAATGGGACAACACATGTACCTTCTTAATTTTCTTCCTTCACTTGATGTGGGTCTAGTCATTCCTAGCCTTGAATTGAAAATTTCCCCTAGTCTTAGTCATCACCCTTCATGACAGGTGTCACCCAACGATCATTAGATCACAATGTTGGAGGCATATGGGCATTGGGATCATGAGGATTTATAACCATACAGTAACAAGAGACATTAATTGAACTTTGACTAGATTGAAAGGTGCGTGCAATTGAAAATACTAACAGCCCAAAACTAAAAGGGATCAATACACAGACTGTCAATGAGAGGTGATATGGCCGTGGTGTGTAGGAATAGGCCTAGCACCTTCAAAATTATCATTCTCCAAATATCTTATACAAATTTTACAAGGAAATTATAGTAGGACTAGACAAAGGCAACAGTGACCTATGAATGGGGCCAACTTTGAAATTATTTCAAACTGTTTATGAATGCATTGAAATTTGACATGGATAGACTATTCACATGCCTTAATGATATGGGAGGGTTTCTGGACTCAAATTTGACTCACACACCCACTTTCTTCCATCATCAATTCATCATGTAAACCATAAACCCTAATTTAGTGGAGTCATCAATTTGTTGGGTTTTAGTGTTCCCAGTGAATGGATGCGTTGTTGTTGACATGGAATGGGACAACACATGTACCTTCTTAATTTTCTTCCTTCACTTGATGTGGGCCTAGTCATTCCTAGCCTTGAATTGAAAGTTGCCCCTAGTCTTAGTCATCACCCTTCATGACAGTTGTCACCCAACAATCATTAGATCACAATGTTGGAGGCATATGTGAATTGGAATCATGAGGATTTATAACCCTATAGTAACAAGAGACATTAATTGAACTTTGACTAGATTGAAAGGTACGTGCAATTGAAAATACTAACAACCCAAAACTAAAAGGGATCAATACACAGACTGTCAATGAGAGGTGATCTGGACGTGGTGTGTAGGAATAGGCCTAGCACCTTCAAAATTGTCATTCTCCAAATATCTTATACAAATTTTACAAGGAAATTGTACAAGGACTAGACATGGGCAACAATGACATGTGAATGGGGCCATGGGCTTATAGTTCAACATCTCAAACTTCTTCAATATCTCAATTGTGTACTTCTCGTGACTCGAGAAGATCTCATCAATTCTATGACACACCTACATTCCAAATAAGTAGTGCATCATACCAAGGTCCTTCATCTCAAACTCAGAGGAAAACACATACTTTCATTTATCAATAAGGCTCTATGTACTGGTGAGGAATAAATCATCAACATAGAGAACCAAAAATTAGGGACTCACCATCAACATTCTTGTAGTATAGGTTGGTATCAACAAAACTTTTTCTGAATCCCAAACTCATAAGGTGTCTTTTTTAGGGGAAGACTTGGAAATCGGGGCCCAGGTCGTAGTTGGAGGTGTCTTGTAAGAACATATGTGACCTAGGGTAAGAACATAAGAAAATAGTGCATAGGTATTGTAAGTGTCGTGGTCATTTATTTGACCAATTAGTGAGATCATCAAGGTAAGCATGGGCTAAATCATAAAAAACATAGAACATTACACACTAAAGGTATAACATGGTAGGTGAAGGTGCCCCCAATGTAGTGAACATGGTCTTTCATTATTAGAATGTCAAATCTAGATTTTATTATACCCTAAAAAACCGATACATGAGGGATAGGGCCTCATCTCTTGCACATGCATCATGACTTGGTTTATGAAGGGGGTAGGGAAGTTGTCTTTTAGGCTGGCCTATTTCAAATCATGAAAATCAATGCACACTCAAATGCTACCATGTTTTTGGTTTACATGGGCTGGGTTGGATACCCAGTTTTCTTTCAAGCAAGCCTAGTTCAAATCATGAAAATCACTACACACATGAATGGTGCCATGTTTTTTTGTACAAGTAGGTTGGATACCCATGAGGTATATGAAATTGGGTAAATGGATTTTACTTATGAACTTTATAAATCTCTTATTTGATGGACATGTCTTTTAAGGGGTGTGAAGATCTTTGTTTCTATCAGATAAGGGGTATGTCGATCCATGTGTCAATGTAATTCTCAATGATGGTGAAATATAGTTTAGGATATTTTAAACAATACCAATTAAATATGTTGTAAAACTCTTGGAAATATATTTTCACTGGAATATTGCTTTAGGGGGATATGCAGCTGCTAAGAGATTGTTATAATTAACACGAAGTGTAACAAAGATATCCACTTTGATAGTGGGTGAAATGTTAGCCATTATTTCTTACTTAAATGCATCAGGGGTTGTTATGGGATGTTTAATCCAATCAACATGACTGAGAGGGATATAACATGTGTCCTTGATTGTGAATAATCTAGGTGAGGTAGTTGGGGTGCATGCATCCTACAGGAGAAAAAAGAATCCATGACACATTGTATCCCAAGTATAGTTGGAATCATGCATGGCCTCTAGTATGTCTTCATCTGAATGGAAAATGGGAGTTGTAGAGGTTAGGTCATTATAGGATGAAATGGCTTGTGGGTGTGATGTTTTTCTTCCATCTATGTCACATGTGCATGATAAATCATTAACCATTGAGGGGTCAACAAATGTATAGAAAATGTAAGTGAAATGAGACTCAAGTTGTTAAGTTTCTATTGATTCATATTGACAAGGTGAGATTATGCTAATACCTAAGAGTGATGAAGGGTTGTTGGAGGATATTGGCCTTAATTACTTGTAAATAAGTGATATATGGAAACAAAATCTAGGTTATCTATCATTAGTGGGGGAAATATTTTCTACCGAGGTCTTTCTAGAAAGATCATTGGGGTGGGAAGGGGGACATGGGTGCTACCTATGCCGAGTTGTGGTGGAATAGGTGGTTGGTCATATATTAGTGGTGTAATAGATGCAATATTTAATGATTAACTTAAATATATTATATAATATATAAATTAATTTATAATATATATTATATATAATTATAATATATATTAATTATATAAAATATAAATTATGTATAATTATAATATATATAATAAACCAAAAAAAATAAAAAATAGACTTATGCGTGAGGAGAGAAAACGAGGAGAGTACATGAGGAGAGTCAAGGAGAGTCGAGCAGAGAATAGGAGATTCGAGGATAGATGAGGAGAGAACACCATGAGTAGATCTGAGGAGATCACAAAAGGAGTAACTCCCCAAACCCTGACATATGCACAAGGGCACATCAGAGAAGGAGATCAAGGGCGAAGGATACTGAGCTAGAGGGTGTGCGAAGGAGACTGAGCTAGAGGGCACACTGTGAGCAAGCTTGAGAATGGTGAGTGGTAGTTCCACTAATCCCACCCAGAATTTTTGCATTGAGATATGGTTTTGCCAAGTTGCCTCTATTTTTTTTTCCCTTGTCTACCAAAAAAAAAATTGTTTTGACTGTGTAGAACTTGGAAAGGTCAAGTTCAATCTCATTCGGCCCCCCTCTCTACCCTATATGCAAGAAAAAATATAGAATGTACACATGTCTGTCATCCAAAATGGACCCTGCAGCCTTCTCCTCCTCACTATTCTCACGATCCAGGTCTATCCACATAGGCATTGTCTACATATGCATTATTTACATAGGCATTGTCTAAAACATTCCATTTTGGCCCACTGGATATTGGACAATCAGGCATCACAAAAAATATGGAGGTTGTCCATAGCATTCTCTATAGAATAAAAAAAAATCTAGAATCATTCCATAGTGTTCTTCATAAAACCATGGTCCTTATGAATAATATGAAAGAGTTGTATATAGAATGTTTATTAACCAACTATCCAGCTCCATGTTCTGGGAGGGGAATGCCTTTGATAAGATCTTGACCAACCCCGCGATAAATGAGATAATCTAGGGCCTTTACTGCCATTTTAAAAAATACTTTTGTTGGATGGACCCTAAGTGTCCCATATCCTATGATTCACACTTGTTGATAGGCAGGAAGACTGAGGCTTTGCAGAGTGTCTCAGAAGCGTAGAGGAAAAAATTCCCAAATTCCATGGCCTTGATCATGCCTATATTTGAGGGTCATTCGATCATGTCATAAGATTTCCGAAAAATCAATATCAATGAAGAGGGTGTTGAAATCAAGGAAACATTTGAGGGAATTACATAACTTTTTCCCCTTCAAGTAATATCACAGACAAAATGCACTCATTTTCCTCCTTTGCATCAATCATGTGAAAATCCCTACAAACTAATGAATGGATTTCCAATGATTTGTCAAAAATCCATTTCTATAAAAGGGCACATTCATCATTAGACACATAGAAGTTGGATAAACCTAACAACCTTCCATCCAAAGTCAACAAAATTGAAACCCATTTTTGAGTTGTTGGTGCCTCATCCTATAATTGACGATAATGTTAGGAAATATGGAGACGTCGTCGAGGGCCCCGGGAAGAGTTATCTTTTCTTTTTAACAGCTTTCCCACCCTGAAATTGTCTCAACCAGAGATAGGGTCCAGCAGCTGGAAGAGCATCTCATGTCTTGCGGTGTCCGGTGTGCCCTCGATGGCCCTTGAAAATATGGAGGACCAAGTACCGTCCATCCCGGTCGTACTCATAATCGCATCAGGTCTCCAAGGTGAACAACCTCTGGTCAATAGAACAATGTAGGTAAGGGAAGTCGGAAAAATGGATCCATAACTTCGAGAAAAGGATTGACTCTAAGGGATGGACCTAGGGGTCTACGTCCTCAACTCGTGGGTTGTCGACAGTCTTCTCGAGCTGCTATTGTAGCGAGGGCAGGTAGTCGCGTGTCGATTGGGCTACAGACATAGGATGTCCCCTCGCAGGGCATTTTTCCCTAGGAAGTGAAAAGTCAACACATAATTGGTACGGACAAGGGGAATCTAACTATTTAATTAAAAAAAAGCATTGCGATGGTCCCTGTAGATGCTGACACAATGTGATTTATGCCAAGTTCTCTGAATGTCAAAGTGAAGAAATTCAACCAAGCGCGGGTAAACAAATAGAGACTTCAATCCTTAGAATCCTTGAGTTCGCAGCGAGGATCGATATCAGGAAAGATAGAGACTTGGAGAAGTTCAAAGCAAATACAAGGTTTTGAAGTCACCTCGTGGAATCAATCTCAGAAGGGTGGACGCCAAGTTATTTGGGAAAGAATTATCAAGAGTCTAAATGGATGGTGGAAATTCCCATAGGGAGAAACATCGATTTTCATGGACCGTTGGATCTAGTAGATCTGCGGGGAGGATAAGGGCGAGAGTCTTTCAACACTTATAAGCTCAGGAGGAATAGTAGACATCAGATCTGAAGGAGCGAGAGCCATTGATTTGGAACTATGAAATATCGGCATTTTGGGAGTCGGGAGTGTGGAGGAAGATGCAACTCAGAATTCACGAGTCACGAAATCTTGATTTGCAAAGGAATAACCTGGAGCTTCGGATCATGGGTGATGAGGGTCGTCGAACTGGCCGCATAGTGGTCATCACGAATTCGTATTTTAGGAAAAGGGGAGAGAACCACTTCACAAACCCCCGATACACGAAATCCTGATGCGCTCAGAGGTTGGGCCCCAGGTCGCAGCCAGAGGTCAGCCGGAGCAAACTTACAAAATTGGGGAAGACTTGAAAATTTGGAAGTGAGCTTGTTCTTCTTTGAAATCGATGATTTTATACTCTCTCATGCCATTGGCAAGGTTCTTGAAACCTGATTGTCTTCTTAACTAAATATTACAGGGCCTTAGATATATTTTCCAATTCTTTATCAACCCAAGTATTGATGTAACCCATGATGGGTCCCATTGGGACCTCTTATTTCACCCTTAAGGAAAATATTTTGTTATGGACTGTGCTTAATTCTATGCATTTCTCTTGAACAAATGAATCAATCCGAGAATTACTAATAAACAAATCACTAATCCATCATTTTATCTCCTTTTTAGATAAGTTGGTAAGTCATTGATTCAAAGAGTTGGTCAAATAAATAATTTTGGTGTCAAGGACAAAGGATTTGCTCATCAATTCCCATAGATCCATAAACAAATTTAATATTTCTTCAATGTTGGTTACAATTGTATCCCCAACCCTATACAATAACCCTTGGGCTCACTTTACTTTGGAAATTATCTTGGGATTGTCTTCAAGTTGTTCATGTGGTGTCCTAATGGCCAATGTTTACATAAACAATGGTTTAGGAATCAATGTAGATTCCAAATCCGTTATCCTCCTTTTCATCTTGTTGTTTTCCTCTACTTGCTCCAAATTGGATTTTGTAAGAATACACCCTATGGCATCATTCACTTTGGGATCTACCATGGTTTCCTAGTCTTATTCCTCCATCCTTTGCACGAAGGAAAAACCTTCATCGAGACAACCTAGTTCTCAACCCTAAGAGGCATTAACATGATTAGAGATTTTTTTGTCTCCGAGACTTGGGACAATATTATGTGCAACTATATCTCTTTCCCTAGGAGATAATGATT
This sequence comes from Picea sitchensis, assembly GCA_010110895.2. NCBI lineage: Eukaryota > Viridiplantae > Streptophyta > Pinopsida > Pinales > Pinaceae > Picea > Picea sitchensis. The sequence continues at coordinate 35,770 of SNQJ01S0046081.1, forward strand.
CCACTTCTTCACTACTTTCACAACAACAAAGAATTCTTTATCATATGTGGGGTAGTCCAACATTGCTCCATGAATTTTTTTTGAATGGTAACACAACAATCATCCTTGCAGAAGCATCACCCCTAAAACATACTCACTTGCATTCGTTTCTAGTTCAAATGCTCATCGTAAATTGGGCATGGCTGAGATTAAAGTATTTCCAATATTTCTCTTCAGTTCTTCAAATGCCCATAGTTGTGGCTTGCTCCAATGAAAACTCTTCTCTTGGCGGTCATGGCGTGTAATGGTGCAACTGTTTCTTAAATGTTTTCTATGAAAATCCTCAAGTTTTGTATGAACATCCTCAAGTATTGCATTGCTCCCATGAAACTTTTGATGTTTGTCAAGATGGTAGGAACAAGCCATTGGCCGATATTTCCAATCTTGTTTTGATCCACCCTTAGCGCTCCTCCATTGATTATGTGTCTAAGATAAATCAAGGACATTTTTTGACACTACATTTTTTCAAATTCATGATCAATTGATCTATTTTTAGTGTCTCTAGTCCTTGTTCCACATGTTGTATGTGCTCTTAATAATTTTTGTTGAACATTAGTATGTCATCTAGATATACTTTTAAAATGAGTAAATAAATGGTTGTAGCACATCATTCATCAAGCACATGAAAGTTGTAGGTGCATTACATAAACCCAAATGAATCACTAACCATTCATACAAACCTTGT
>SNQJ01S0046081.1:44732-93148 GCA_010110895.2 Picea sitchensis
GGGAGAGGAAATGGATGTCGGAACTGCCCCCAGCAATGGCCCGGGTGACGGTTTGCATGGTTCTCTTCGCAGTGATGAACACCTGGCATTGATCTTTGAGCTACGCAGCCACTTGGCGGATGTGGAACTCAGGATGCTCCTCATGAGTCAGCGTGTAGACATCCTCCTCGGCGCACTTTTCGGAGCTCCAGCTCAGCTCAGGTGTCCCACTTGTGTGCAGGAGTTTGCTTGGCAGGCGACTGAAGATGACGGTGCAAGGGATGAATAGGTTTTACTGATACCTGGCTTTTGTTTTATGCTTTGCTGTTTTTGCACTCTTGAACTATTAGCCCCTGTCCTGGTTTCCTTCGGGCAGGACAGGGGCTCTGAACTAAATGTTTTTATTATTATAACTGCTATTGGCCCCATAGCTATACTGGTTTCCGGATTCCGGCAGTATTTTTGGCGGTTTTAGCCATGACACTGTATTTTGTCCATGTTTTTCTGATTTTCTAATATAGAAGGTACTACCCTCTCTTTTTATTTAAAAAAAAAAGAAATACTTATCAACTCTATAAAGATGACAAAAGATATGAACTCACCTCTTGCAATACCTCTTCCTTATAATGTTAAGACCGAACAAAACATAATACATAAATACCTTTCTCTCTCACTTTTACATCACTTCAATCCATCTCATCTCATATTATGGTTGCACTATCCTTCTTCCAAACTCTCTAAATAATACATTCTCATCCTTCTACCTGGATGCACTCTCACTCTGCTATTCTCATTCTAAATCCCAAACCTCCCCAATGATTTTTAACTCAATATTTGTTTTTTCTACCACACACCAATTAACAAAATACATATATGATCTATTATACCTAGTTCCATAATTGCTTTCCCTTGTCCTCTCGCTAGCTACAACAATGATAATTACAATACTTTTACCAGATAATGTTTGCACAATGTAGGATTCGCAAGAACTAGCACCCAACCACTACACTTTTGTATATAATAGTTCCTTCATAAATTGTTCCTCACCAACTATAATATTTATGACATCACTAGCTAACTTTTCCATCAATTTAGAACTACATATATAGAGTTATATTTACGACCATTTTTTCTTAAACAACACCACAACCTTAGCATTCTATTGCTATGTCTATTCAGCCAGATATTGTCCACATCGACACTACACACCTCAGATGGTTTCTCTAGTTAGAACTACATACCTATATAGGTAGATGTACAACCATTCTTTCTTAAATAACAACAACACCATAAAGTTAGCATTCTATTGCTACGTCTACTTAACCAGATATTGTCCACATAGACACAACACCTCAGATGGTTTCTCTAGTTAGAACTACATACCTATATAGGTTGATGTACAACCATTATTTCTTAAACAACAACACCAAAGCCTTAGCATTCTACTGCTATGTCTACTCAGCTAGATTGTCCACAACGAAACTACACCTCAAGTGGCTTCTCTAGTTCTCCATCCTTCAATGTAACTCAAACATGGATATATACATTCTCTTCATATGTATACCTCACCATCATGGATGCACACTATTAGCATCAAAAGTCACTCCTGGATTGCAGCAGGAGCAGAGCCCGATGCCCATAATTTTATGTCACGATTTGTTTATAAAAAGGGGTGATTGAATTGAAGTTAACTCGAAACAATATTGTTCTAACTCCGAAACTAGGCCAGGCATGCATGGGAAAGTGAGGTCTTAGATAAACTTCAGACAGTGAGTTTTAGTAAGGGTGAATAGGGGGAAGACTTGCATAAGAGAAATGCAAAGGTCTATCGTAAACATCAGGTTTCTAACAGACTGCAGGAGAAAACATCTAAACGCAAGATCTTCTTACATTCAAATGCAGAAAACTGGAGAATACAACAATGCAACAATAAATCTACACCCCCTTTCTTCGCATTCTACATCAAGGGTCTGAAATTGGGAAAAAACACCCTGCTTGCAAGAATTGGTGCTAACATTAGGCTCCATGGGGGATAGAGTCATCCCTGTGATGCTCTAAGAACTCATTTTGCAGCTTCAGTGCCTTCTGTTGGGTTATGGAGTCATTTACTAAGCCGAAAAATAAAAAATAAAATAAACAAAGAATCAAAAGGACAATATTTACAAACAAAGGAACCGTCTAAGGCTCAAACAAAACATTTCTTCAGAAAATGCCCATTTACTGGGCTGTTGAAAACCTCTTCACCCTCCAAATCCTGCAACCTGTACGTATTGTTTCAGAAAACCTCAGATATTTTGAAAGGCCCGATCCATAGGGCATCAAAATTGTTGTGTTTGCCCTTATCTTGCATGGGTACATCCCACTTAAGCACCAAATCCCCGATCTCAAACTCTTTCTTCTTGAATTTCCTGTCAAAAGCCAGTTTGACCTTCTGTTGATGGTCCTGAATTCTATCCATTACCTGCTCTATGGCCTGCAAGACTTCCACCAGTTGATGAACTCTTCTGATCATGTCATCAGGCTCTTCTTGATGATCCTGGAAGAACTTTGCTACAAGAATGGCTAGCTGAGAAGGGAAAAGAGCTTCTGCTCCATAAACTAATTGGAAAGGGGAGATGCCTATAGATCTCTTTGTGGTCACTCGATCGGCCCATAGAGCAAATTTCAACTTTGAATCCCATGCCTTTTTGTTGTCCTCCAATAGTATTTTGATGATCCTTATCAGGCTTTTGTTGGAGGACTCTACTAAACCATTTCCCTTGGGATAGTATGGGGTGGAGTGAATCAGTTTTATCCCAAATTGCTCATAGAACTTGGCTAATGGCTCATCCTTGAATGAGGCTGCGTTATTGGTAACAATCTTTCCTGGGCAGCCGAATCTTGTGATGAGGTCTTCCAGGAATCCAATAATTACCTTGTGGGAAGCACTCCTGGTGGGGATAGCTTTGATCCACTTAGTAAAGAAATATGTGGCAGTCAGGATCCATCTGTGTTTCCCACTAGAAGTAAGGTGGATTTCTCCAATAAAATCTAGGCCCCATTACTGGAAAGATTCCAAAACAACTACAGGATTTAAAAGTAGATATTTGAGTTGTTGCTTTCCTGAAAATCTTTGGCATGGGATGTAGGCTCTGACCCTTCTGCAGACATCAGTGAATACGGTGGTCCAGTAGTACCCAGCCCTGAGGATTTTGTAGGCTATGGTCTTCCAGAAATGGTGCCCTCCACATAGGCCACTGTGAAATTCAACCATGATCATGTCGGCCTCTTGTGGATTCATGCATTTTAAAAGCACCCCTAGGGGGTCTCTCCAATATAAAATTTGATCGACAAGGCAGTATCTGACTGCTTTGAGCTTCAGAGCTCTTGCCTTGTTTCTTTGTAGGCCATCAGGAGGCTGCAACTCCTGTAGAAAATGTATGAAATCCTTATACCAAGGACATCGAGCCAACAAGGGTTATGTTTGAGGGTCTACATCAGACAGTTGATTCCGCTGATTTTTTGAACATGCATTGATGAAATCTACCCCCAAGGCTTTGCAATTTGCTTCAGCCAACAGCTTGGCTAAGCCTTGACCTTTGATCAATTTGGTAGGCCTTATTTCCAAGTCAAACTCCAGGATCTTGGCTATCCACTTACTCCTCCTCCCGTCTATGTCGGGCTGTACAAGGATGTCCTTCACAGAGGCTGAAGGAACATATGCGGTCACTTTTGAGTGCAAGATGTAGACTCTAAAAGATTTGAGAGCTTTCACTAAGGCATAGGCCTATTTCTCCATGATTTCATACCTGATTTCTGCATCCCTTAACACTTTACTGAAGAAGGCAATGGGTTTCTCTCACCCTTACTCATTTTTCTGCAATAAGACCACTACTACTGTATCAAAAGAAGCGAAAGAAAAAACTATGAAGTCTTTGGAATAGTCAGGAATGATCAACATAGGTGCCTCAGTCAATGCCCTTTTTATTTGTATAAAATATTCCCTGGGTTCAATGGTCCATTTCACTTCATTTCCCTTCATGAGCATGGTTGTGATGTGTTTCACCAACTCAGCAAAATTTGAGACAAATCTCCTGAGAAAATTAATCTTCCCCAAAAATGCATGAACTTTCTTCTTAGATCTGGGAAGTGACAGGGTCTAAATTGCCTCTACCCTCCTGGGATCAATTCTTACTCCCTTTGCTGATACTATATGGCATGGAAGCTTCCCCTCCTTCACAGAAAACAAAGATTTATTGGGGTTTAAGGATACGCCAAACCTTCAACACTTCAAAAAAACTTTTCTTAGATGACAGCAGTGCTCTTTGTCAGACCTAGAGAAGACTATTATGTCATCTAGATAGATCACCACAAACTTATCTTTCTCCTAGATGAAGGTTATGTCCATGGATCACTGAAATGTTGCTCCTTCATTCATCAATCCAAAAGGCATTTTGGCATACATGAATGTGCCCCAAGGAGTGATGAAGACCATTTTTTCTCTATCCTCAGGCATGACTGATATCTGATTATAGCCAGAAAAACCATCAATCATGGATATCCTAGATGCACCAGTTACCCTTTGCAGTATTTGCTCCATGTTGGGCAAGGGGTAGTTGTCTTTCTTTGAGCTCCTGTTCAGGTTCCTGAAATCAACACAAAGCCTGATTTCTCCTCTTTTTTTTCTCACCAGGACCAAATTGGCCACCCATTCAGAATATCTCAAAGGGACAATGATTTGGGCGTATAACAATTTCTTCACTTCTCTCTCCATGACAGGTAGCAACATGGGATTTATCTATCTCAACTTCTGTCTGAATGTCTTAGCCTCCTCTTTTAGTGGGATCTTGTGCTTAATGACAGATGTGTCATAAATCTTGAGGTCTTCATAGGCCCATGCAAACACATCAACGGATTCCTTTAATAACTCAGTATATTCTGCCCTCTGTTCATTGGTCAGGCTGCTTGATAATTTGACAAACTTAGGCTCCTCTTGCGTGCCAATGTTACACTCAGCTGTGTCGGCATCTTCATTTGAAACCTTACCCTTTACTGCCACATCATTCCCATTGAACAATATTTCTAAAGGGACTAGTCCCCTCAGAATGTGATTGCTAGGCAGCTGAATAATCTGGTGATTAGCAATTTCATTTAAAAACACCTCAGGGTGAGGGTCACCTTCCAGGTCAGGATCCTGATCAATGTGAAATGCGTAAAATTCATCAACAGATTGGAGAAATTTTTCGATTTCCAGATCATCTTCGAATACCTTCCAATGCTTGACATTGTCCGGTACAGAGGGCCTATATTTTATTTCAACATCATATTTGACCATAGGCGGCAGAGGAAATTTGAGCAAACTAGCTGAGACAGCTAAAGAATCGGCTGAACTGTTTTCCCCCCTTGGAATGAAAGAAATGTTAAAAGCCAAGAAGAAATTATCAATCAGGTGCCATACCTCATTTCTGTAATTTCTGAGCCGAGGATGATTTGCATGATAAGCATTTCTGACTTGCTGGATAATCAACTTAGCATCTCCAAATACTGCTATCTCTTTAATTCCCATTTCTTTTGTAGCCCTCATACCCAGAAAAAGAGCTTCATATTCTTCCACATTGTTGGTAGTTTCAAATTCTAGCTTGTATGACAGGGATATGGTCTCTTGATAAGGTGATATGAAAACCACTCTAGTGCCAGTGCCTTCGCTAGAAGAAGCTCCATCAAAGAACATCTTCCAAACAAAGATGGTTGGAGGGGGAATCTGATAATTAAGATTGGGTTGTTCTCTGACTTGGACAGGGTCTTTAGGAGCATCAGTGAGCTACAATAAACTAGACCCCAAATCAGTGTCAAGTGAGAAGATAGGATGATTAGTGGGGTTTGCTTCGTCACTAACAATATAGGCTAGCTGAGCTTCCTTATATAACCTCCTTTGTTCCCCTCTGAAGACTGGAATGGTGGCATACGTGAGATCCATCTATAATGTTCCTCAAAGCTTTTTAATACAATATCTTGAAAACAACATGCCGAATTTGGGGGGGACATCAACTACCACAATATCCATGACCACACTCTTCATGGGCAGCTGAAACAAAAAAACCACCAGGTCTTTGATGACTCCCAAACACTGCACTCTCCTTGAATCGAAAGAGTACAAATCATGATAAGTCTTTGTCACCTCCAGTCCCAATTCTTCCATTACTATTTTGGGCATAAGGTTATGGGAAGCCCTTGAATCCATGAGGCAGTTATGCAGCACTTTATCATGTATGTTCAAGGATGTGTATAAAGGAGGGGATGAATCATCTCTATCTTCTACCATGGGACCTAGGACAACTGCTGGCTTTTCATCTTGGAGATTTATTGAGTCTGTGGAAGTCTGGGGGGGCTCAGATTGTAGCATCTTGGAGAGGGACCTTTTGAAATCTTCATTTTTAACTAGTTCGGATAGGGGTACAGGGATTTTAATCTTCTGAATCTCATGCTCAAAATTAAAGGAGGAAATAGGCTTAGCAACTTCCCTTACCTCAGAGACAGGTTCCTTGGCTATTGGCGAAGTATTCTGAGTTTTCTTTCCTTTAGTAGTGGTTGTTACAGCTTTAGTAGGCCTTTCCACTATGAGGGGCTAATTCTGGCTATCAAAATTCCCTTCTTTCTTTTTTGACCTAAGATTATATCTATTAAGAGTGTTGTTGGCTTTTTCCCCTCCACTCAACTCGTTGATTTGAGTGTTGCTAAGGGATTCTTCATATGCATATTGAGTCAAATGAGGAAATGGGGAAGTGTCCTCGATGCAGTGGATCTCAAGGTCAAGTTCATCCACCTCCTCTCCTTCCTCATGAGAAACTAGGTTGTTCTGGAGAGGGGTTTGAACCTCTGATCATCTCTATGTCTGCTCTTTTGTGCCCTTGGGAAAGCCTGTGGCACATTGTTATTAGGCTTCCTAAAGCCCCTGCTATCTATATTTTGGGGATTTTTGTACATGGGATTCCCTTCTAATTCCCACCTTTCCATCCTGGCAGAAAGTGATTTATCACTCTAGTTGTCTCATCTATCTGAAGGGGCAGGGGAAAGGAAATGGATGGGGAGGCTTCAGGCCTCTTCCTGGATATGTTTCTATCAGCAGTGTTCCTGAGTCGGTCAATAGCCAATATGTTAGATTCTACCTCCACGGCAACATCCTGCATGTGGTCCAGAGTTGTGGCTCTTCTTTCCCTCAACAGGAGGTAGAAATCAAGATCAAAGGCGCTAGCATAAGTGATCTTTTCATAGGCTTCGGAGGGTTTTATCTCAGCAGGGATTTTATCGTACATTTTATTGAATCTCTTGAAGAAGTCAGAGATAGACTCTCCTTCTTTTCTCTTCAAAGACCCAAACTCTGTCATGTAATACATGAAGTCTTTTTTATCTCCCCACTGTCTCAAAAAGGCATTATCCAAAGCTCTGATCCCATCAATAGATCCAGGAGGCAGGGACTTAAACCATTTTCTATCCTCGCCTTGAAGACTATGTACAAAAATCCTCATCCATACGTCTGCATGCATGATAAAATTATCATCTATAAAACTGTAAAAGGCTTCTAGGTGTTTTTCTACAGTTATGTCCTCCTCGCCTATAAACTTGGGCAGCTGCTTGAGGTAACCATCTGTTGGGAGGGCATTGAGAGGCTAAGGTAACACAAGGGGAGCATACCTAGTGGCTATAATAGCCTTCATTCTAGTCAGGTCTGCTAAGAACAGGGGGAAAACTCAGTAGGAACACTCCTGAAATTCGGGAAACAAGAAACTTCAAAAAAAGGTCTGCTAAGAAACTGAGGAGGAGAAAATGGAGTTTCTATAGAAGGAGATGGCGGATTACCCGGTTCGATGGTGAAAGCTTCTCCTTCAGAGGCCTTTCCTTTTCTGAGAACCACCTCTGGATCATTTTCAGGTGTAGCTAGAGGCAGTTGTGGATGGGACCGCATGTGTCTGCCTCTGAAATCCACAATTAACAAGGTAGGTTTTCCACAGTGGAGTCGTCACAATGGAGTCGCCAGGTGCACAGTAGAAATATTCAAAGGCTCTGATACCTAATGCACCTTTAGAATCAGAGGCTCAATGTCATTCAATCTCGGGGAAAATTTTCAACTTCGTCCCCGGTAACAGTGCCAGAAATGTTAGCGTCAGAAGTCACTCCTGGATTGCAGCAAGAGCAGAGCCCGACGCCCATCAGTTTATGTCATGATTTGTTTATAAAAAGGGGTGATCGAATGGAAGTTAACTTGAAACAATATTGTTCTAACTCTGAAACTAGGCCAGGCATGCATGGGCAAGTGAGGTCTTAGATAAACTTCAGACAAAGAGTTGTAGTAAGGGTGAATAGGGGGAAGACTTGTATAAGAGAAATGCAAAGGTCTGTCGTAAACATCAGGTTTCTAATAAACTGTAGGAGAAAACATCTAAATGCAAGATCTTCTTACATTCAAACGCAGAAAACTGGAGAATACAACAATGCAACAATAAATCCTTTATCGTAACATAATTGCAATAATTTATGTGAATCAGTCAATCATGAACTCCCTCAGTATGAGATGAAAACTAGATGGGGTAAGAAAATTGTCTGTCATTAAACAAGAAATCTTACATATAGATGCATAACCAGAGAACTAGAGTGTCTATTAAAACTTTACAATCGGGAGCTTCGCTCTACCATCGATGATTTTAAAAATGGAAAAATGCCTACATATATTCCTAAACAATGCCCAACAGAGGCATCCTAGACTTTCAAGATGGGGCATCTCTTCAATCAAATCTAGCCTGCACTCCTCCATCATACACCATCTTAACTCTGTATGGATCATGCTAAGGGGTAGTTGAGCCCTTAAATGCCGAGTTAGCGTGCTCAGAATTTCCTAGTGAGTCAAGGACATTGACATGGATTCTGTGGGAAAACCAGTACAGAGGACCACCACGGGTGGACTTCCTGCTGGGACTTCCATACCTCTCAATTAATGAGTGAGGTGAGGTTTCAACCACCCCCTCTCTTCTTCATTCATTCCAAGCAGGTATCAGGATTGAGATTAGGTTGAACCGGCACCTGGAGAACACAATGATCCCTTTTGCAGCTAAACCCGGTGCTTCGGCCCTTTGTGCAGTTCCTTCTATCACCCCCAAGTGACCACGAGCTATGACCTTATGCCTATCTTCAAAGGTGCTTTCGGTATTTCACGTTTCGTGGATAGGAAGGAGCTAGTCCCTGCTCTTCAAAGTCGTGATAGGCGAGAAGGCGAAGGGCCTAGTTGTGCACCACGTGTTTCTATGGGATGGATGGCTGAGATCTTCTTGGAAATACTGTGGGCTCAGGTCCTGGATGCCTTCGACACTTCACGTCTTGCGGCTGGGAGGAGGCTACTCCTCATGCTTCAAAGTTACGATAGGCGAAATGGCGACATGGCTTGGTCGCACACCATGTGTCCTTATGGATGGATGGATGAGATCACCTACGTGATACTGTGGACCCAAGTCCGGGATGACTTTGGCACTTCGCATCTCGCGGCAAGGAGGAGGCTATTCCTCATGCTTCAAAGTTACGATAGGTGAAATGACGACATGGCTTGGTCGCGTGCCATACATCCCTCTAGATGGATGGTCCTAATCATTTGATGAATGTAATATAGGTGCTATCCATCGCGCTAATCGTGGTGCAAATCTGTTAACTCCGATTTTCGGCCAACCGTCAATCTTCTTCGCCAATTGATCCTTGCCGTTGAAATCAGACTGCTCGCTCGCTTGATTTTTAAACCCAAAATGGAGTTCTCTTGTGGGCTGCACTTGGTGCTTGGGCTGTGGCCTTGGACTAGAACGCATTTGATGGGTTTTCACACCCCCTTTCTTGACATTCTACATCAAGGGTCTGAAATCGGGAAAAAACACCCTGCTTGCAAGAATTGGTGCTAACATTAGGCTCCATGGGGGATAGAGTCATCCCTGTGATTCTCTAAGAACTCATTTTGCAACTTCAGTGCCTTTTGTTGGGCTATGGAGTCATTTACTAAGCTGAAAAATAAAAAAGAAAATAAACAAAGAATCAAAAGGACAATATTTACAAACAAAGGAGCCGTCTAAGGCTCAAACAAAACATGTCTTCATAAAATGCCCATTTACTGGGCTATTGAAAACCTCTTCACCCTCCAAATCCTGCAACCTGTACATGTTGTTTGAGAAAACCTCGGAGATTTTGAAAGGCTCGATCCATAGGGCGTCAAACTTGTTGTGTTTTCCCTTATCTTCCATGGGTGCATCCCACTTAAGCACCAAATCCCCGATCTCAAACTCTTTCTTCTTGACTTTCCTGTCAAAAGCTAGTTTGACCTTCTACTGCTGGTCCTGAATTATGTCCATTACCTGCTCTCTGGCCTGCTAGAATTCCACCAGTTGATGAACTCTTATGATCATGTCATCAGGCTCTTCTTGATGATCCTGGAAGAACTTTGCTACAGGAATGGCTAGCTGAGAAGGGAAAACAACTTCTGCTCCATAAACTAATTGGAAAGGGGAGATGCCTATATATCTCTTTATGGTCACTCGATCGGCCCATAGAGCGAATTTCAACTTTGAATCCCAGGCCTTTTTGTTGTCCTCCAATAGTCTTTTGATGATCCTTATCAGTCTTTTGTTGGAGGACTCTGCTAAACCATTTCCCCGGGGATAGAATGGGGTGGAGTGAATCAGTTTGATCCCAAATTGCTCACAAAACTTGGCTAATGGCTCAACGTTGAATGAGGCTACGTTATCAGTAACAATCTTTCTTGGGCAGCCGAATCTTGTGATGAGGTCTTCCAGGAATCCAATAATTACCTTGTGGGAAGCACTCCTAGTGGGGATAGCTTCGATCCACTTAGTAAAGAAATATGTGGCAGTCAGGATCCATCTATGCTGCCCACTGGAAGCAGGGTGGATTTCTTCAATAAACTTTAGGCCCCATTGCTGGAAAGGTCCCGAAACAACTATAGGCTTTAAAGGCAGAGATTTGAGTTGTTTCTTTCCTGAAAATCTTTGGCATGGGATGCAGGCTCTGAACCTTCTGCATACGTCAGCGAATACGGTGGGCCAATAGTACCCATCCCTAAGGATTTTGTAGGCTTTGGTCTTCCAGAAATGGTGCCCTCCGCATAGGCCGCTGTGAAATTCAACCATGTTCCTTGTCAGCCTCTTGTGGATTCATGCATTTTCAAAGCACCCCCAGGGGGTCTCTTGAATATAAAATTTGATCGACAAGGCAGTATCTGACTGATTTGAGCTTCAGAGCTCTTGCCTTGTTTCTTTGTAGGCCATATGGAGGCCGCAACTCCTACAGAAAATGTATGACATCCTTATACCAAGGACATCGAGCCAACATGGGTTCTGTTTGAGGGTCTACATCAGACAGCTGATTCTGCTGATTTTCTGAACATGCATTGATGAAATCTACCCCCAAGGCTTTGCAATTTGATTCAGCCAATAGCTTTGCTAAGCCTTGACCTTTGATCAATTTGGTAGGCCTTATTTCCAAGTCAAACTCTAGGATCTTGGCTATCCACTTACTCCTCCTCCCATCTATGTCGCGCTGTACAAGGATGTCCTTCACAAAGGCTGAAGGAACGTATGCGGTCACTTTTGAGTGCAAGACGTAGAATCTAAAAGATTTGAGAGCTTTCACTAAGGCATATGCTGTTTCTGCATGATTTCATACCCGATTTATGCATCCCTTAACACTTTACTGAAGAAGGCAATGGGTTTCTCTCACCCTTCCTCATTTTTCTACAATAAGACCATTGCTACTGTATCAAAAGAAGCGAAATAAAACACTACGAAGTCTTTGGAATAGTCAGGATTGATCAGCACAAGTGCCTCAGTCAATGCCCTTTTTATTTGGATAAAAGATTCCCTGGGTTCAGCGGTCCATTTCACTTCATTTCCCTTCCTGAGCATGGCTGTGATGTGTTTCACTAGCTCAACAAAATTTGAGACGAATCTCCTCAGAAAATTAATCTTCCCCAAAAAGGCATGAACTTCCTTCTTAGATTTGGGAAGTGACAGGGTCTAAATTGCCTGTACCCTGCTAGGATCAATTGTTCCTAAGTCAGTCAACAACCAATATGTTAGATTCTACCTCCACGGCAGCATCCTGCATGTGGGCTAGAGTTGTGGCTCTTCTTTCGATCAACAGGAGGCAGAAATCGGGATCAAAGGCACTAGCATAAGTGATCTTTGCATAGGCTTCGGAGGGTTTTATATCAGCAAGGATTTTATTGTACATTTTATTGAATCTCTTGGAGAAGTCAGAGACAGATTCTCCTTCTTTTCTCTTCAAAGACCCAAACTCTGTCATGTAATACATGAAGTCTTTTTTATATCCCCACTGTCTCAAAAAGGCATTATCCAAATCTTCGATCCCATCAATAGATCCAGGAGGCAGGGCCTTAATCCATTTTCTAGCCTCACCTTGAAGACTATGGACAAAAATCCTCATCCATACGTCTGCATGCATGATAACATTATCATCTGTAAAACTATAAAAGGCTTCTAGGTGTTCTTCTGCAGTTATGTCCCCCTCGCCTGTAAACTTGGGCAACTGCTTGAGGTAACCATCTATTGGGAGGGCATTGAGAGGATGAGGTAACACAAGGGGAGCATACCTAGCGGCTATAATAGCCTCTATTCTAGTCATAGGGGGATTTGCTCCTGCCATAGGGATATTAGATGGAGGAGAACTCGGAGGAGAAGGAGCTCGAAAAGGGGATACTGGGGATGAGCTTCTAAGTGGAATGGGAAACAATAGGGGATTTAGGGAGAAGGCTAATAGGCTTAAGTCAACAGATGTTTCTCTTTGTGCAGAAACGACAACAGTAACAAGAGGAAGAGTGGTAAATCTAGGAGTGGGGAAATCTTCTGTGGTCCTGGATCTACGCCAAGGTATAGCTTCAGGGGAGAGGGGAGTGACAAGGATTTATCCCTCCAATCCTAGACCAGGGGGGGAAAACTCAGCAGGAACACTCCCAAAATTCAGGAAATGGGAACCTTCAGAAAAAGGTCTGCTAAGGAACTAAGGAGGAAAAAATGGAGTTCCTATAGAAGGAGATGGTGGATTACCTGGTTCGGCGGTGAAAGCTTCTCCTTCAGAGGCCTTTCCTTTTCTGAGAACCACCTCCAGATCAGTTTCAGGTGTATCTAGAGGCAGTTGTGGATGGGACCGCATGTGTCTACCTCTTAAAGCCACAATTAACACAGGAGGTTCACCACAGTGGATTCATCACAATGGAGTCCCCAGGTGCACAGTAGCAATCTTCAAAGGCTCTGATACCTGATGCACCTTCAAAATCAGAGGCTCAATGTCATTCAATATTGGGGAAAATTTTCAACTTCGTCCCCAGCAACGGCGCCAGAAATGTTAGCGTCAGAAGTCACTCTTGGATTGCAACAGGAGAAGATCCCGACGCCCATCATTTTATGTCACGATTTGTTTATAAAAAGGGGTGATCGAATGGAATTTAACTTGAAAAAATATTGTTCTAACTCCGAAACTAGGCCAGGTATGCATGGACAAGTGAGGTCTTAGATAAACTTCAGACATTGAGTTGTAGTAAGGGTGAATAGGGAAAAGACTTGTATAAGAGAAATGAAAAGGTCTGTCGTAAACATCAGGTTTCTAATAGAATATAGGAGAAAACATCTAAACACAATATCTTCTTACATTCAAACACAGAAAACTGGAGAATACAACAATGCAACAATAAATCCTTTATCCTAACATAATTGCAATAATTCATGTGAATCAGTCAATCATGAACTCCCTCAGTATGAGATGAAAACTAGATGGGGTAAGAAAATTGTCTGTCATTAAACAATAAATCTTACATACAGATGCATAACCAGAGAACTAGAGTGTCTATTAAAACTTTACAATCGGGAGCTTCGCTCTACCATCGATGCTTTTAAAAATGGCAAAAATGCCCAACAGAGGCATGCTAGACTTTTAGGATGGGGCATCTCTTCAATCAAATCTGGCTTGCACTCCTCCGTCATACGCCATCTTAACTCTGCATGGATCATGCTAAGGGGTAGCTGAGCCCTTAAATGCCGAGTTAGCATGCTCAGACTTTCCTGGTGAGTCAAGGACATCAGCATGGCTTCTATGGGAAAACCAGTATAGAGGACCACCATGGGAGAAATTCCTGCCGGGACCTCCATACCTCGCAATTAATGAGTGAGGTGAGGTTTCAACCACCCCCTCTCTTCTTCATTCATTCCAAGTAGGTATCAGGATTGAGATCAAGTCGAACTGGCACTTGGAGAACATAGTGATCCCTTCTGCAACTAAAACTGGCTCTTCGGCCCTTTGCCAAGTTCCTTCTATCGCCCCCAAGTGACCACAGGATATGAACTTGTGCTTATCTTCAAAGGCGCTTTCAATATTTCGTGTTTCATGGATAGGAAGGAGCTATTCCCTGCTCTTCAAAGTCGCAATGGGAGAGAAGGCGAAGGGCCTAGTCGCGTACCACGTGTTTCTGCGGGATGGACGACTGAGATCTTTTCGGTAATACTGTGGGCTTGGGTCCTGGACGCCTTCGACACTTCGTGTCTCGCGGCTGGGAGGAGGTTTCTCCTCATGCTTCAAAGTTATGATAGGAAAAATGGCGACATGGCTTGGTCACACGCCACACATCCCTCTGGATGGATGGCTGAGATCACCTCTGTGATATTGTGGGCTTGGGTCCGGGATGCCTTCGGCACTTCACGTCTCGTGGCAAGGAGGAGGTTGCCCCTCATGCTTCAAAGTTATGATAGGTGAAATGGCAACATGGCTTGGTCGCGTGCCACGCGTCCCTATGGATGGACGGTCCTAATCATTTGATGAATGTAATATAGGCGCTATCCATCGCGATAATTGTGGTGCAACTCTGTTAACTGTAATTTCCCGCCGACCGTCGATCTGCTTTGCTAATTGATCCTTGCTGTTGAAATCAGACTGCTCGCTCGCTTGATTTTTAAACCCGAAATGGACTTCTCCTGTGGGCTGCACTCAACGCTTAGGCTACGGCCTTGGACTAGAACGCATTTGATGGGTTTTCACACCCCCTTTCTTCGCATTCTACATCAAGGGTCTGAAATCGGGAAAAAATACCTTTCTTGCAAGAATTGATGCTAACACACACCACCACCAGTGCTTATTTGTACCATAGAAAACATTCCATATTCATTGTGCACATTGATCGTTGGAGTTTTCTTATTTACACTCTAGGAGCAACACATCAGATCATGGACATGACATCTTCAATGGATAATGATCACCTCAACCATACAACAAGTTCTTCACATCATCACACAAATAAGTATCAGTCCTAGATCACCACAAGCTCAGACTAGAACATCCTTACTATATTCAAATCCCATGCATTCTATTTTTCCACCAAGTCTATCAAGTCCTTGAAAAAACACAGTTGCAAAAGATTGCAACAAAGCACACTCAGCCTTGTAGGATCATATCAATAGTTCATTCCATACCACCCTTTAATCATGAATCACGAATCCCAACATCCAGCTTCTCAATATGGTATATCATATTACAATGTAATATGGTATATCATATTACAATGTAATATGGTATACCATATCTCATGTAGATTTTTTTTTTAAACTTAAAGGAAGCGTGGCAATATTGACGATAGTTAGTCGCAAGGCAAGGATTTTTTTTGAACAAGCGTGGCAATAGCGACGAAAGTTTGCGTCACACAAATAGCATATGTGTTCTAAGTTTTGTCTCTTCCAAATGTTTTCATCATTATTGCCATGGTTTTTTGTCGCAACTATCCATAGTTTTGTGTCACATGTATGGCATTTGCGTCGTAATCTGTTGGTAAGTTTCTTACCTTGGCACGGTTTTTTGTCCCTGTTGCGATGAAGTTTCATCACTATTGCCACGCTTTATAAGGAAAACCTATATTGATGGTGATGACACATGGAGGGCTAATTTAGTCGTTGTTTCCACAAACACCTATAGTGACGAAAAAATAGCGACAAAAAATAGTCTTTGCTTTCGTGGAAAGTGCGACGTATATGTGTGGCAATAGACACGAAAAACTGTGGAAAATTTGGTCATATGTATTAGTGTCAGTTTTCCCATCTGTATATTGTCCTCCATTCCTTTACCTCATATAGAAACCCACCTATGGGGCCCCCACGCTCCACTAGTTCTCCACGCAACTTGCGCCCTCACAGGCCAAGCCATCTTCCACTGGGGCACCTGTTTCTGTATCGGCACACTTATCCAAAATTATTCTTGATTCATTTGGTAATTGTACAAAGCCTTTCTTTCCATCATTTACATATTTTTTTGTTGTCACCCTTAGCGACCTTCTTTTCTGGCAAAAAAAACCATGTTGCCCTTGGTTGGGGCAGTCATTACCTTCTACTCTTGTTGACATCATCCATAAACCCTGAGTATCCCACAGTCCATGTACCTCCGATCTTTTATTTTGTCCACTTTGTCATGCCTCTAGCACAATTTAACCCACGTCTAGTCGTCCCCCTAATGCTAGATTCAGTTTCACGGTTGTTTCCACTCATACTTCACATATATCCCCAACCAAGGACATTCTTGAGCCTCACCGCATCTTGACTTTGTCCATGTACCTTATTAGTTCATGATCTCATCTAGTGGATTTTATGAAGCCCTTTGCTTCTTGAAGTCGCGTCTCCTTTTCTGTCGACATCATCACAGTTTGAAGAAGAGTGACAGTATATTGACTCTCATTACCTTTACGATGACGAGTCTCAGATGGCACAGAGAGAACCATCATTTCTCTCTAATGTCATTGACCCCCATAAAATTTGACATCAACGCAATCTCATGTTACGGTGGGTCTTATTTTGTGACTATTGCAGTTTTTTTATACTAGCTGAAGACCTTTGAAATTTGTTGGGCCATCAATGCCTGTGCATCACCAACACTTCTTATAGGTGTCATCATCTCCTTTCAGAGTATGTTCACCATCAGAATTATCATCTGCCATTATCAAACCACCCCATAGGGAACTTCAGTTATCTACATCATCATATAGCTTTAATTATTATCTTACATATTTTGAGTTACATGACACAAGCATGGGGCATGCCCGCCTCATTTGTATACAATTTTTATTTTCCCACACCTAGAGAAAGGTTTGGGTCCCACAGTTTCCCCTCTCTCTCCAATAGATTGCTCTTGCAGTTCCTATCATCATTCTTTCTTACAATGGTACTCTCAGTAGAAGAAACATTGATGTATTCTGGCTATATGTATGCTCCTAACCTCATACCTTAGGGGGCATCTGTTATCACTGAAATTTCGTCTGCAAATGGTTACAGGAATCCAGCATCTCCAAACACCTATTAGTTCACCCACATTTTCACAAATGTATTTCCAAAAGGCACAAACTATACAATTGGTTAAAAAATTAACATGCGCAGAAGAACTACAGGAAGCACGCGCACATGCACAGGTCAGAAACGTCAGAAAAGCGCACATGCGCCCGAGGTGCGACTGTGTATGATAAAAGCCACGCACTCCTGAGAATAGTGCATTTATAGTTCTTGTCGGCCCTCACCCACTTATGGTTCATCTCCCAAGTCGATTTGACCCTCAAATCTTAGCTGAATTCGAGTCGGGGGTTGGTCAAATACCTAAGGCTGCCCTAAAGGGCCCCTTGTTCACACTAAAGACCAATTGGATAATGCCTCAAATATTTTCTATAAACAGAGGCCATTAGTGCACTATGAATCCAACAATCTCATTGTATTTTTATGTTGCCTTTATTCTCCTATAAGGAACCTCTTTCCTTCTTGGAGCATACGAGCATCATTTCATTAAGCTATTCACCTCACCTCTTGAGGGAATAAGCTTGGATTTCTTCATCATTTCCTTTCTAGTTTTCCATTTGTAAGAAGAGCTCTCACATAGGGGATTAAAGAGCCCTCCCTTGGAGGAAGAGGGGACCCATAAGTCTCCCTTTCTCTTTGGTGTTTTCCCACTAATACAATATATCCATTGGTGGCATGAATATTGGTCAATTGTTTGATTTATTTTGGTTCTAATTTCCTTATAAATTGTAGTTTCATTTCTTTACTTGTTATTATCTTAGTTGTTTGTTTATTTCATGTGATTGAGTCATTTGAGTCATACACTAACTTATGTCTTGTTCATCTGACCCAACTGGACTTGCAAGTGTCCCTCTTTTTCTCATTCAAGTGGCGAAAAGGATACAACACACATGTTAAGAAGAAGTTGCAAGAACAATAGATCATCACCAGAGCCAACAATGGAGGCCGAAAACCATACACAAACGAAGGGAGTGGTGGATGTTGATGCCATTCCTTCCCCATAACTAGCAATCCCTACATTGGTCGAAGAGAAAACAGAACAGATGCAAGTTGATCCACCAAGCATAGCAATAGAGACAAACCCGACGTAAGAATTCGTTTAGCACACAAAAGCAACAAATGAGGAGAGGAATTAGTCCAAGGATCCAAGGGCTCAACCTAGAACAGAACAAACATAGCATGAACAAATACTAGATGAGGAAGTTACAGCACATCAGGAGTCTAGCAGAGAGGAACAGGAGGAAGAGAACACATATCAGGAAGCAAGTCCTTCTAGTCCGCCAGTCAATGGGAAAGGTAAACAACAGGTCCAGATATCCCTGTGCAAGAAGCCATAGGTAACCATTGTGTTACTGCATGTACTAGAAATGGTAACAGTTTTCGTAGACTTACTTGGATGCATAGACAAACTGCATTGTTCGGATCATGATGTCATGGATATAGATAAGTTCCTAGAGTTAGCGTAGTATGTATACTTATAATCAGAGGGGTCGGTGAAAAGGGAGTTCACATAATGGAACCTAAGGAGTGGATACAAGGGTTATACAACACAGGCATCATGAACCTGTTGGAGATCTTGCACTTTGGTAGGGACAAGGAAGAAAATGATTGCGTCAAGTAGTTACTGGAAGTCATGCATGGAGGTATTTTGTGTTTGTATACACAAGTATCCATAGACATTGATTTGATACAAGAGATAACAGGTATGCCCACTAATGGTGAGCCACCTGTGTAGTACCTTGATGACAAGACCAAGGAGAAGGCCTTGTAAAAAGAGATGAAACAGACGTATGGTATAGAAAGAGGATCCAAGAGGATCATCATCAACAATATTAATGAACAAACAACAAGACTAGCCACAAAACTAATGTCCTGTAAACTACTCAGAAAGTGTCACAAGAAGGAAGTGTCAGCATGTGTTATATCAACAGTCGTGTAGTGCGCGAAGGGAACTGTATTAAGTTGGAGCCCGTATTTATTAAATTTATTTTTTGATGATTGTAAGGACACACGGAACGTTGGGAAATAATTCCACTGCTCATGGATTATCATTTTGATTGCATTAGTGGGTTGGAAGCACCCCAAATACACCATGTTTCTTTAGATAAATGGAATGTGCCATGCAACGCAGTACGAATCATTATGGAACACCATTGTTGCAAAAGAAAAAAAATAAAATACCAGCATCTTCAAGACATACCTTGAAGAAATCTAGGATAAGGTGGCAGAGACTTGGAGGATCCCACCAGAGGTGGTGGAGCAGTACAAAATGATAGCTAACTTTAAATCCCCCCAACATAATATGTGGATTCAGGTGAAGAGGGATCCATCAAAGGAGTGGACACATATGAGGTATTGCGCCACAGTAGAATAATTCGAGTGGGTGATGAAATACTGGCAAGAAGAATGGAAGATTCTAGTCGAGCAAGCAAAGGATAAGTATCTAACCAATGACAAACAACCAGCAGAAGCAGGTTCATCTCAAACTAAAAGTACCCCAACTCGTAATACAACGGGAGGAACAAAGAGTAAGAATCCAATAGGGGGTAGCGCAACAACAAAGAAGAAGCATATCCCCAATTCAGTCACACAGTAGAAGGACTGCACAACCACTATTAATGGCTTAGCACAGAAGAAGGACAACATATTTGCACAAAAGGGACAGGCAGGAGCGGACATACAGGATACCCCAGGAAAAAAATAGCCAACACAGTCAAGGCCACCAAAGAGACTATTTGTATAGACAGTTGGGGCGTGCAAGAAGATGAAAGCACACAAAGAAGTCCTAGAATACACCATAACCGAAGACAATGCAGAACTAGTCACACAGAGAGTTCAAGACCACACCGATGAAGAATATGAGGAGGTAGAAAAACAAAGGGAAAGGATAATGCAAGATATAACAGAGTTCATACATGTATTAGAGAAGATATGCTTGACCAAGGCCCAAAATGAGGAGACAACATAGCAGCAAACAACGCAGAGCGAGGAAGCAATAGTGAATCTCACAACATTAGCTAGTAAGAACTTTAATATGACTAAAGAAATGATGCGAATAGATGAGGACATGGAGCAGAGACAACTTAAGGACATAGAACAATTGGAACTAGTATTCTCCAAGATACCAACAAAAACCTTATATAAGTTGCAAATGAGTGTAGCACAAGAAGTTCAGTCTAGGGAAAGGATAGATGCAACAAACCTAGAGACAACCAAGGAAGCTAAGGAAGTATTGGAGACCATTCTTATAGAGGCGTGACTAGAATGCGCAGAATACAAATGTTGCGCAGATAGATTGGAGGAAAGACTTGGATAAGTCTTCCAAAAAGTTCTAGAGAGTGCATTAGCAGGGGAAATCAACGCCGAAGAGAAGCTACAGAAGATCATGTAGAAGATGGACGGGTAGAAGTAAGAAATAAGAGAATTGGTGGAGAAGATAACACCAATCACACCTCCAAAGGTCAGAATAGAAAGAGAGTAGCAAGCTACATAAAACATAGAGTACATTGCGCTGGAAGTTAAGGAGATAGTCGAACTTCATGAAAGGATTGTAAAACTTTGGACAAGCCTGGTAGAGGATGACATGATCCAGCAACTGGAGAAGAGAGAAGAGAAGTTGAATGTTGCACTAAATAATTTAAAACAACGACAGAAGACAATTCCCATATTGAATAGACTTCAGGTTGCATAGGAAATGAATAACCTGTAGATAGAAGTGAAGAACATCCAAGAGGAAAGGAAAACTATAGAGGGTCAGTTGGAGCCCCTACAAGAGAAAGCATAACAAATGATAACAGTGTTGGAAATGGAGAAAGCCAGAATGGAACAAGTGCACATCGAAAGCATACAAATGTTGAAGGAGCATGTTACAGTGCAGGTTGTGGAGACCCTCATAGAGAAGAACGTTCAGATGAAGGAAAAAGGAGATGAACTAGCAAGGAAGTTCTAGGAATTGTAGAAGTCAGTGCAGGAGGCACACATTGCCTGAGTGGCTCGGGACGAGCCATAACTTAGTGTTGGGGGCCTATTGGAGAAGATATTTTTTGGATTTAATCATAGAATGGTCCAAATGGAACAACACACATCGTAAAAGAAGGAAGATGAGCACGACAAAGGGAAAAGAAAGCAGTGTGCGACAAGATTTGCAGAAATCCAGTGCATATTTGGAAAAACCTAGCAATGTTAGGGTTAGGGTTTTGGAGTCATAATGTAAGCTTTTTTACCCACTTTTTTTAGTATAAATAGAGGATGGATGAGATAGATTGAGGTATCATTTTGGTTTCCTTGTTAAGAGAGAGAAATTGCTATTGAATAACCCTTTTGAGTCTTAGTTTTGTATTGTTGAGAGTTGTGGAGCTCAAATGGAGTCAATATTGAGATGTAAATGAGGGTCAGGTCGCAAATTGTGAAGCTTGGTGTGACACCGGTCTGCCTCACCACTATTCACATATTCCAGGATGTAATTCGTGCAACACTATTTTTGATGAAGAATAAGAAATAAGAAGAAGATCTTTGTGGATGTAGCCCCGGGGGGGAGAACCACGGTAAAACCATGTGTTGCAAGATGTATGAATGCTTTTGTTATTTCTAAAATTATAGATGAATGGTTAGATGAATACATGTGTTAGGGTTTTCTTACAGCACACACTAGAATATGCATGCAGAATGAATATTATGAATGAATGAAATAGTAGATATGATGAATGGTATGATAGAATGCATGTTTAAGTAGAAATATAAGTAAAAGAACATCCCCAACCCCTTCCATGATTACATACACTTGCGTCATGCAATCAACCATAAGCCATCTCGAGTGAGATTTCATTGTGTACTATGTGTGTGGTGTAGCCTTCTAGTTTACCATAAAGGCCAATGGTGAATAGGGATTTTGTTGGAGAACTAAGGTAGAACCTGATTCATCCCATACATCCAACAAGAAATAATGCACTGACCATCACCAGTAAATTGTGGAATGGTCGACAGTAATACTGAGAAGCACTTAATGTCCTCTGCATTGAACGAGGTGATCCATAACTATCTACCAACCACCTAAAAATAACCAGAAGAATGTATATCATGTACAATATACCTATGAGACTAGGAAAGTTGACTCTTAGCTGCAACACCCACTGGGACATCAGGAAACTGGGGAAAATTGTCCCCTCTCCTAGATATCCCAGTGATAAAATAAATATCCTCCTCAGTGGGATGGTACCACTGATGAGGACCGACTCTGAATGCCTATTGATGGGAATCCCATCAATGTATCAACTGCACAGGAAAGGAATAATTCCCCTCTAGAGATGTATCCTCCTCATAGTACTTGAGGAGGCCTACATTCCTCAAGAGGAGTCATGTAGCTGCAGTAATAGGCCAAGGGTACAAATCCCTCTCCCTCTCTCTGGCCTCTCACTCCTTAACCATATTGTATTGGTCAACTCTCTGTTTTTTCTCATCCATGTGCTAACGTCTCTACATAATTAACATGTAAATTACATCAACATCATACATTAAAAAAAATAACTTTTTTTCAGTAAATGAGAAATTTATTTCAAAATATGCAAACACAAATTATTTTCAAAAAAAAAAAATTTAACCTTCAGTGCACCTTCAAAATAGTAAAGCACTGCCTGTGGTGTGCACACATATCTTATGCACCGCATGCACAAATTAATTTATTTTAGGGAGTGTGTAGTAATTATCAATGCATCAGTGCGCCCCATTGTATACAATGCACTGCAAAATCACAATGCCTCTTTAAAGCGACGTGTCTAGATAATATGATGTCTCTGTGCATTCCATTCATCAGGACGCACCGCTTAAAATCTACACTCATTTTAAACAGTGGGTCATATCCATGTTTGCACACTGGTCCGTTCTGTATAATCCATGCACCACTTGAAAAACACAAAAATGTCCACGGTGCATAGTTTATTGTGTATGCACAGATGCGTTCACTATAAAAGATGCATTGATTGAACAACTATCTATTTTCAACAGTGTGTATATTATTATAAACTCGCTGGTTCATTCACTATAAACAACGCACCATTTGATGGAAACTATATATTTTTGATGGTGCATCATTTATTATGAACACACTGGTGCGTCGTTTATAAGTATGCACTAGTGCGTTCCATATTACAACGCACCGGAAAAAATGAACTATACACTTTCAGTGCACCCTGTAAAATTTGCAAGGTGCACCATGCGCTATGTGTGTCGAATGGCTAGAACTCACCGCGTAGAAAAAAAAACAATTGAAAAACAATGAAAATTTACTCAATTTCAAAATTTAATTCGGTAAAAATTCAATGTACAAAGAAATAAAGAATTTACCCAAATATTTTTCTCGTCTAGGAGGCATGGTTGGGATGTAGTGAAAAAAAACAATTTTCCTACCGTATGGAAAAATTGGAATCCTACGAACAGAGCATCGAACGGAAACAAGGCAAGCAACGGAAGCATTGACGATAATGTGCTTCAATTGGAAAAAGGTGGCACTGATGCTTGAGATATTCTCTACAGTGGAAATGGTAAAAATGGTTTTTTACCGCCATTTGTTTTTATCCTTGTTCTGGTGCACTCATGTTAAGCACATAGGTGCACACTGCTGCAAACAACACACCGTTATTTAAAAAAACAAAACTGTGATGGTGAACCAGTTTGGAACACACTAGTGCGCCCAAGGTACAACGACACACCGTTATGTATTTTTAAAAGGAAAAGTGCAATGATGGTGCACCCATTTGTTGTGCACTTGTGCGCCCGTTTAGTGCACATCAGTGCTTGCGAGATTCTTTTATATGATGTGCACCATTGTTTTCTATTTTTTTAAAATAAATTTGCAATGGTGCATCTAGATATTACGACGCCTCAGTGAATTCCATTCATCACGATGCACCTCTTAAAATATACACACATTTTAAATGGTGTGTTGTATCCATGTTTGTGCACCAGTGTGTTCCATATAATCCACACATTGATTTAAAAACACAATAATTTCCATGGTCCGTATTTTATTGTGTACACAACATTGCGTTAACTATAAAGGACGCATCGATTCAATAGCTATATGTTTTCAACAGTGCGTATATTATTATGAACTTACCAGTGTGTTCACTATAAACAATGCATTGTT
Organism: Picea sitchensis; assembly: GCA_010110895.2. NCBI lineage: Eukaryota > Viridiplantae > Streptophyta > Pinopsida > Pinales > Pinaceae > Picea > Picea sitchensis. Next base: position 69,207 of record SNQJ01S0046081.1, read on the forward strand.
TAATGGAAACTATATATTTTCGGCGGTGCATCATTTATTATGAACGGGTTGATGCGTCGTGTATAAGTATGCACCGGTGTGTTCCATATTACGAAACACCAGTAAATATGTACTATACATTTTTTGTCCAACTTGTAAAATTTACAGGGTGCACCACGTGTTGTGTGAACCGAACGGTTCGAACGCACCGCACAGGAAAAAAAAAATTGAAAAACAATGAAAATTTTACTCAATTTCATTATTTAATCTGGTAAAAATTCAATGTACAAAGAAATAAATAATTTACTTGGACATTTTCTCGTCGGAGGGATGGTTGGGATGTACTGAAAAAAAAATAAAAATTTCCCAACGTATGGAAAAATTGGAATCCCACGAACCGAGCACCGAAAAGAAACAAGGCAAGCAAAGGAAGCATCGACAGTAGTGCGATTCAGTTGGGCAAAGGTGGCACCAGTGATTGAGAGATTCTATGCACTGGAAATGGTAAAAATGGTTTTTTACCACCATATTTTTTTATTATTTTATATTTACCCATGTTTCGATGCTCTCGTGTTAAGCGCATTGGTGCACATCGTTGCAAATAGTGCACTGTTATTTTTTTAAAAACACTTCGACGATGCACCAGTTTGGAACACACCGATGCACCCAAGGGACAACAATGCACAATTATTCATTTTTAAAAGGAAAAGATCAATGATGGTGCACTCATTTTTTTCACATCGATGTGCCCATTTAGTGTGCACCGGTACTCAAGAGCTTCTTTATATGATGTGCACCATTGTTTTATATTTTTTTTTAAATAACTCTGCAATGATGCACCATTGTTTATTAGCACCGATGTGTTGAGTTATGTTGGTGCATCGGTGCATTGAGTTATTTTGGTGCATCGGTGCGGTATAGACTTATAAATGCATCGTTAAAAAAACTTCCGCTAAAACATCCGCCCGTGCACCTCCGCTAGTGACCTCCACTACAAACAAATTTTTGGGCTATTTTTATAGGGGCTTTCGCAAAAACCTTCGTTGTAGGGTCCTTTCCCTGTAGTGTTAGAATGGAATTCATATCCCTTGAATTGTATTCGTTGATATTTTTCCCATCATTATCTATTAGGGGAGAATATGGTCACTGGTACAGTGTATCTATTCACTACAAATTGTCGAACATCAAATCCATGTGCCTGCAATAAATATATCATTCTTATGCTCCAAAAAGCATAGTTTTTTCCATCAAACAATGGTGTTCCATTTTTGGTAAATTCTCCTTGCTTATCCATGAGATTTCTTCCAGTGGTTAGATTGTTCCTAAAGGAACCTGTTATGATACCAATTGTTAGAATAATCACCAATACTGAGAGGAGGGGTGAATCAATATTGAGTACTTTTTACGATTTTTAACTTTGAGCACATCATCTAAACATTAACCATTAAAAATGTCATTCAACATCCCACAAAAAATAAACCATACACATAACACAACTCTCATCTCAAAAAACACTACCTATGTAGATTTTAACCGTGTACGATATTTTACTACACATAGATTTTCAATAAAAGAAAAAAAAAGATACAAGGGAAAATACACACATTACATAGATATTTTTCCCTTGGAAACCCAAACCGGGAAAACCAACATATTCTATATTCATTCATTGTGATAAATTGTTTACAATACAATATATGTATCGGAGCCAATGACATCCAAAACCCTAACCCAATGACCTGGATTAGTCAACAACCATAATTTCTTAACTACAAATAGAAAACTGTCAACAAAAACCATGTGTCTAAAAACTGCCCAACAATGGAAATGAAAATTGAGGCAACATGAAAAATGAGACAAAAAATGCAACATGCTTCCCACGGCAAAAAAAAATTCTCAGGGGAAAATCTAGTAGCAAGAAATCTAGCTGCAAATGCATTTTATGGACCTATTATTCCTTCATAGAAAAAATTATCTATATTTCCATAATTAAGTTCCTTATAGATCAATCCATTGAGATTCACAATCTAGGCATTGGCACATTTGAGGTATCCCACATAGAAATCCTATAAAGGATCGAGCTTTGCATTTAAGAATAATGAGATCACAAAAACTACAACCATAATTGCTAGATATTTTAGATGACACATTTCACAATTACCAGTAATAGATTTGATCTAAAAACCTTCACTATATAAATAAATGAAAATAATGGATTATGTACTGAGAATCTTGTTAGAGCAGTGAAGGCATTGGCTTAATTAGGCTTATTTATGGATATAGCATCAACATTACAATAACCATAAAGTGAATAAATATAAACACATAGGAGGTACTTTAACAACTGCCCAACACAATCTAATTCCTTGGATACCATAGTGCTATGCTAATCCAAATATTATCTTCTTCTTCTCATGTTTTTTCCCTCTTCCTTTTAAATAATCACACACGTAGGCTAAGAAGGATGCTCATACCCTAATTTTAGTATAATCCTTTTATTTCATTTAAGATCTTATAGTCTACAATCCTTGTTAAATTGATTTTCATAGTTCATTGTTGGACCATAATTGAACTTCTTATGTAAAGAGACCATTAGTCTCACTGAATGCAAAAAGTAATCAGTACTTGATAGAATCCAATAAGAAGTTGCAAACCAATTAGAACATACTAGAAGCTTAATCATCTGGACACGATGTGGATGCACCTTTTGTAGTATATCCCCTTGCATTTCCCTTAGACAAGTTCCTAGACATGTTCTGATTGTGCCACACGTTTCGATCAAAACAAAAAAAAATTGGAAACAATAGCCAAATAAATACCTGTCAAATTTTTCCTTTAACAAAAAATTGGGGCAAAATACCTCTGAAAGATTGCCTTTAACAAAAAATGGGGCGAAATAGCTCAGAATAATTGTCGCGAACAAAAAAACAGGGCGAATGAAAGGAACTTGTGTCATAAAACCTTTAATTCGAGGAGATGTAGGTGAAATGTTTTCCTTAAAGCCTTGATTTGAGGATATGCAAGGTGATTCACGCACCCAAAAATATCGATTTTGAAAAATCAAGGCAAATTGGAAATTTTGTCACCAAATGAGGAGGGTGAATCCTCTTTGCACATAATTTTTGAATTTTCTTTATGGGGCGAATGATTTACCATGTATATTTTTTAGTTTAATACTTGGGATAAAAATTTTAATTTTCTTAAAAACTAATTCAATAAAAATTTGCCCCTTGAAAAATTTGACTCGTAAAATTTCACCCATGAGTGAAATTTCACCCTTAAAATTTCATAAAAGGTAACATAGGCCAAGAAAGATTCTACCATTATTAGGAAACTTGAATTATAGTACTAGCAGGGTTTCTCCCGTCGCACCCTTGACCGTTGGATGTAAATTATTAGCTTGAAAATAAAAATATAGTAGAAAGACAATTAATCTTAAATACTTTCCAAAATCCTCAAACAGATCTTTTGTCTGAGTTTATCAGGGAACTACTCATGATGAAAAAGAAATAGCTGTGAAGAAGTTGTCCTTAAATTTTGTTAAGGAAAATACTTAATTACATCCTTAACTAGTTAGTTAATTTACCATTACAGGAGTTGGTAACTATGTAAAGTCTTGTAACCATATTGTGTAACTATACATGTTCATATTAATAGCATACACATCAATAATGTAGTGTGTTGCATCAATTCTATCTATATTTAATCTTTTCATGGTATCAGAGCGGGTCTGGGCCTCACTCCATCACTGGAGAGCCCAAAACCCAGGGATATGAAAGTCTCTCCATTTAAGAGAAGAGGAATCGAAGTTGCTCTATTCAAGAGAGGAATTGATCTTGAAACTGATGTTATATAACAAAGGAAGAGTAGCAGTCAGTGATAAAGAGAAATCAATATTAACACAAAATATATGAAGCCGATAAATCCCTGAATTAAAAAAATCAGTTGGAATTTCATGCAGGCAAAGTATGTGGGTTTCACGCGCTGAGGAAAATGCGCAGAGAGAGCCAAAGTCGATTTTTTGTTGAATTTTGCAAGGCGTGTTATGGAGCTGACAGCCGGAGGTTGTCACCAGGAAGCTAGCCACGAGAAGCAGCGATTTGGTTCACCAAGAAGCCAACCACGATTTTGGTAAAGCTCATAAAGACTCAAATTTCATTTATTTATGATTTTAAAACTTCTATGAAAAATGGTTGCACATCCAGCATTACAAGTGCCCGACGATATATTAAAAGAGGATTGGAAAGACAGAGTGGCCTGAGAAATGATGCTCTAAATTTTAGAGCAAATTAGAACCCCTCAAGCAAGGGTCGGAATATTGAGAACCGTAAGCATTATTTAAAAAAAAAAGGGATAAATGAAGTGTTTTATACCGAATTTAAAAGAGGTTGTATAAAAAAGTGGTTTATTTTATATTTTAATTTGAAAGGCCGTGTGATTTATTTTTGGCTTTGTAAAGAGACATTAAGAAGTGAGTCAAGAATTAAAATTTTATTCCAAGGTGGAGAGAAAAAGTAATGTAGGGGAGTTATTTATGTGGAATATCTGGAAAAATGAAAATATGTTGATGAAGGGTTTATGAGAATTTAATTTTTAGATCTTTTGGAATTTGAAATGTAAAAAAGTATTGAGCTTAGCTAACTCAATACAGAATTAGCTACTCTAACAAATGCCAAGAATATGGAAATCCAAGACAGGGAAATTCAAGAGGAAAACACATGGTAATGAATCTTATATTAAGAAATTTTCGAAGAAGCAGATTCCAATGAAGAAGAGTCGCCATGGAGCAAATAGTTTGCAAGACAGAAAATCGAGGGCCGCAAGACAAAATCATTGCCTCTTCCATTATTGAAGAGAAAAAATCAATTTTTATGGACAACGTTTCCGCATTGTTGAGCAGTAAAAACTGCATGATGAAATTCGCAAAGAAGAAAGATGGGCAGAGACATGCAACAAAATATAACTAATTTTTTTTTTTCATTCATCAACAAATACATAAGAAATGAATTGTTGTAATTTGAGGGGTGCATGTTTGGTTGTACCCGACACCCTAGTAGACACTCCAGTAAGTTTTTTGGTCTAAGTTTTTTGGTCCCATTTGTAAGAAGTTGTGAGCTTTGCTATAGGCAAGCTTTGATCCCCATGTTTAGTAAGCCCTTATTGAATCAGGCCTACATAGNNACTTTGTTCCTTATGTTCAGTAAGCCCTGATTGAATCAGGCCTACATAGGTCAATATGTGATCATGTAGCATGTATCATTGGTTTCGAGCAACATGAATCGTTGGCCATGATACATAACAACTATATGCAAACTTTGTTCCTCATGTTCAGTAAGCCCTAATTGAATCAGGCCTACATAGGTCATTATGTAATCATGTAGCATGTATCCTTGGTTTCGAGCAGCATGAAGCGCTGGCCATGATACATCAAAAACTATCCATGGTTTCGAGCAGCTTGAGGCGTTGGCCAGAAGGAATGTGATATTAAGTCCACTTTGGTAAAGGTATGTGGTATGAAGTGGCGTTGTCCAGAAGGAATGTGGTATTAAGTCCACTTTGGTAAAGGTATGTGGTATGAAGTCCACTTTGGTAAAGGAAGGTGGTATGAAGTCCACTTTGGTAGATACAAGGGTGTCTACTCGTATTAAGTCCACTTTAGTAAAGGTATGTGGTATGAAGTGGCATTGGCCAGAAGGAATGTGGTATGTGGTATGAAGTGGCGTTGGCCAGAAGGAATGTGGTATTAAGTCCACTTTGGTAAAGGTATGTGGTATGAAGTCCACTTTGGTAATGGAAGGTGGTATGAAGTCCACTTTGGTAGATACAAGGGTGTCTACTCGTATGCTAACTTGATGATTGTATCGGAGAATTTGAATCTTCGATTAACAGGGGAAATGTGAGATATTAATCTCAGAGTCAGGACCAAGTTTTGTTTAAGGGGGAGTGTGAAGTCTATTGCATTGGAATGCATTGGTAGTTGGTGTAGTGATAGTTTTCCCGAATGTAATTAAGGGGTGTAGTGATAGTTTTTCCCGGATGTAATTAAGGGGGAGTGTTAAGTAAAATACTTAATTACATCCTTAACTAGTTAGTTAGTTAGTTTACCGTTCCAAGAGTTGGTAACTCCAAGTTTTGTTTAAGGGGGAGTGTGAAGTCTATTGCATTGGAATGCATTGGTAGCTGGTGTAGTGATAGTTTTTCCCGGATGTAATTAAGGGGGAGTGTTAAAGAAAATACTTAATTACATCCTTAACTAGTTAGTTAGTTAGTTTACCATTACAGAAGTTGGTAACTATGTAACGTCTTGTAACCATATTGTGTAACTATACATATTCATATTAATAGAATACACATCAATAGTGTAGTGTGTTGCATCAATTCTATCTCTGCTTAATCTTTTCAAATTCTAAGCAAGGAATGAAAGAATTTCTAACTGAAGTCAAGCTTGTTGCCAAAATACAGCATCGAAATCCTGTGAAACTACTCGAATGTTGTGTAGAGGGATCAGAAAAATTGTTTGTCTATGAGTACCTGTCGAATAGCAGTCTCGATAAAATCCTATTCAGTGAGTCACTTCCATTTTATGATGTATGCAAATAAAAGGTATTAATGTTTCAAGCAGCTTATTTCGGTCATGATAATTAATTAGTGTCCTGCATGTATACAGATCCAATCAAACGCAAACAACTTGATTGGCAGAAGCGTTACAATTACAGCATCATATTGGGAGTGGCTCGTGGCTGACCAAAGTGGCTGGCACTCAGTAAGATTTAAAGAAAATCATCACTTCCGAACACTGTGAAGAGCTATTAGCCATGAAGGATACATAAATCTATGATGATTTCATTTCAAGATGATTGAAAATATTATTGTTGAATTTTACGCATCTTGGTTTTTAGGAAATTACGGTCTCAGTTAAGCTTTTACTTTTTAAAATCCAATAGTACAGTTTCCTTTGCAATTGACTTTCACTTTATCATTACCCAATTCTTAAATTTTGCCTTACTATATATAAGCTCTGGTATTGTAATGCGGATATGCAGTGGGTATATGGCACCAGAGTATGCTATGCACGGCCAATTATCAGCAAAAGCCGATGTCTGTAGCTTTGGCATCCTTCTCATGGGGCTTGTCGCGGGAAGGAAGAACATGGATTATAATTTGTCACCTGAAATGCAGATTCTTTTACGATGGGTGAGACACTGTTTCTGTTGTATTTCCTTCAGAGCATATATACGACTATGTTATTACTTCATTTATGTATGGTTAACGAAATACGAGATCAGAGATTTCACTGCGATATGAATTCTGTATCCATTGACTTCTGTACTTCTGTACAAAAAATTAAATTAAGGTGGGTTTGTCCATCATGTATTTATGTAATCAAAATGACTACCCATTGTGATTATGCAGGCATGGAGATCATACGAAGAAGGAAATTGCATTGACATTATTGATCCACTCACAAGAATTGAAAGTTGCGATGACATTATTGATCCACTCATTATTCATCATACGAAGATTGGTCTTTTGTGTACACAGGCAGACTCGTTAGTTCATCCACCAATGTCTACAATCACTCTGATGCTTTCATCTCATTCTGTGACGTTGTCGGACCTCACAAAACCTGTTTTCCCCAATTCTGTTCGCCGATTTAACTCGAGGTACAACAGTTCTGGCTCTGGGTTGTCATGTGCTTCTGCAAGAACATCATCTGCTTCATCTTATCTGGCTCCTGCTCCTCCATCTAACGTCTCTGTTTCTAGTATTGAATTGGTGCCTAGGTAATGTTGATTCGACAGGTTACCAACACTTGATGATTATCATGTTGTGAAAGTTTCATACCTTGGTTGGATCGTGTCACATGATTTGATGGGTGATATAGTGCAAAAAGTGTTGTTGACTCAATACTTTGGTGTATCAAAGGCATAGTGGACTATGACATTCATTACATAACAACAAATAATAATTTGTAATTAGTTGGATTGTCAAATTTAAATTGTTGGATTGTAAAATTTAGATTGGACTAATTTAGTAGATGATCAAAGTAGATTTCAGGGTTTTGTTTCAATATTGACAATGACATTTTAGCATGGAATTTGAAGCAATAGACAATTTCTTTCTATAATAGAGGTAGAATAGATAGTAACAACATCAACATGTTGTCAAGCACTTTTGTTGTGAAGAGTTTTGAAATATTTGCAACAACAATTCAATTCTCCCATTGTTATACTCTATGGTAACACCAATATATTTCAAATAGATAGGANAATAGAGGTAGAATAGATAGTAACAACATCAACATGTTGTCAAGCACTTTTGTTGTGAAGAGTTTTGAAATATTTGCAACAACAATTCAATTCTCCCATTGTTATACTCTATGGTAACACCAATATATTTCAAATAGATAGGAACCTTGTTCTTCATGCACGAATGAAACATATAGAGATTCATCATCACTTCATTAGAGAGTTGATATCTTTACAAAGGAAATTTCAAAGAGATAGATTTGTCTCATTACAAAAACAAGCACTTGGGACCATTAAGCATTAAGAGGGATAATGTTGAGAAGTTAATGCTTAATGGTGAGCTAAATTGACATGAAATATATCTTTTTAGAATATTAGGAGTGGAATAAAGCATGCAAAGACATGCAAGCACAATATTTTTGGTATTAAACTACTTTCCAAATTTTATGAATTTACAGATTCATTTCTTTTGAGAGTTTTTTATGCATATCATTTTTGGCCAAATTTATGTGTTCCACATATATTTATGTAAAAATTGAAGAAAAAGTAAAAATAAAATATGACTACCTAGGATAACCCTATATAGTTCTCTTTTTTAAGGGTGGTCAAAAGTGGTGTTTTTTTTCTCAATTAAATGTCATCATTTCTTTTCAAAGTATTTTAAAAAATTACCATGATAATTCCACATCACCACTTGTGTGTGGGGATAGGGGGTCAATTTGGTGTAGCTCTAGTGGTTATGAGGAAAAATTGTTATCCTCCCCATTGAGGTTCAAATCCCACATTGTGACAGGTTTTGGATTAATGAATTGATTGCTGATGAGGTAAATGGTCTATTCATGATTTGTTGACTTATCTATGTACCCTAAAGAATTTAGTTCTACCTATGTATGTGTCATTGTCATTGTATTATGTAGACATTTAGGACATTATTACATGATAACCTTCCTTGCCAAACAAGAAGGATTTTCATTGTATATAGTTGTATAATTTTCATGTCCACATCTATTTTTATCATGCTCATAGATATAAGCTATTAATTAATTGTGTCTATGTCCATCTAAATTTGGTATGAAGGTATGTTCAAATAGGCATTGTGATCATTTTATTTGTACATAAGACATTAGGTTGCTTGAAGACCAAACTTTGAACAATGTTGAAAGTCACAATTCTATACTCAATATATCTTCACGTGATCTTATTGCAAGATGATGTTTTAGCATTATTTATTGTTTCTAGTTCCTCATAGCATCTCCTCATTAGTAGTTGCTAATATTTCCATGCAACAAGATTGTGAGATTGAGGTTAGTTAAACAAGAGTTCAGAAAATTGTTTTGCAATGGAGTTTGAGAAAAGGGAGGAGAAAAACATAAGGTCACGAGATCGAGGCCAATTTCATAGACACAACTTAGAGAAACCCAAAAACACTCTACCATGGAGTTCAAGAAGATGGAAATTAGGGAAAAGGTTTCCATCTACATCTCATTGTAAAGCTTCATTGTCATTATGTACATAATAGGTGGATATTGAACTATGCTCGTCAACTACTAGAACTAGTAGTGCCAAGGTGGAGATGGGAGTGTCTAGGCAATGCCTAGTGTTCTCTTTATAATTGCTTGCCTCTTCTTTCACCAATTGTATGCCCTTTGACCCTATTCATAATAGAGTTTAATAAGTAAGGTTTTAGGAAAACGTAGATTATCATTCCTTGAATTCAAGTTGAGCCCCAAATACAAGGAAAATGCCATGGAAATTCCATCCAAATTAAATCAAATTTTGCAAGTGATGGAGAATCTAAGCAAGAGATATGTGTTACGCAAAGGATCTAGAGGAGTGTTCATAGGGTAGTGTTGTCGTTGGGAAAAGTGTATGCCTTGAAGAAAATATCTTCAATGATGAAGGAAAAGAAGACATGAAAATGATGACAACAATCCAACCAACTAGAAAAAATCATTATAAAAATCCAATTAAGTTATTAACCTTTCAAGAGAATCCACCCCAAAGGAACAATTGCTTCCACGAATACCATTCCATGGGCCATTACCTTTTTTCTTGAACTATTGAAATATTGTTATTAGTATTCTTGTCTAATAAAAATGTTGTTGTTTATGGATTTCTTATGAATCCATGGAACTCTCTATCTCATACATCAAAGAACATGCTTTTTTCCACCCTTCACTATATACACTATGTGCTTTCCTAAAGAGGTAAATATAGGTAAGACACTATATAATGATGCTTCAAACAACTCAATCATTGTACCATTATGGATATTCCATTTGTCATTATCATTACACAAACTATACCACATAATGATAATTGCTTTAACTATCAAATGACTTTGAAGTTGGCGATAAAATTGCAAAAATATCTCAAGATGAAAGATGCATGTGATGTGAACGAATACTACAACTAGTTTGAAAACAAAACGCTATACCTCCTCTTAGTTTGAAAATGCTTTGTATATTATTAAAACCAATTAAATATATTTAAAAAAATGTTAAGTGCAACATGGGGAGCTTTAGAAGTTATTTGTGAAGGCTTAATAGGAAAGTAATATCCAGCCTATTGCAGATTATTTAAGACTCTGTTAGCTGAATTCCCATCCATGCTACCATGGATCATGACCATCCTATCGCCACCCTCGACATTCATGCTTAGTTCGGCGACCTATTTCAGTTTTGGTTTCGGTTTCCCCTTACATTGTTTTCTACCTTCTCCCTTTGAGGGATGACTGAGTTGGCACACTAGTTTAAATTATAAATGCGAAAGGATGGTACATTGGTATGTTTGAGTTTGAAATTCAAAATTTAAACAACATCCCTCCAAACCACCGCCTCCCCTTTGTTCCCGAGCCCATTTCAAAAACACTATGTTTTCACACTATATTGAAAAGAACATTTCAGAGTGATTCAACCATAGAGCATTGACTATGGAGGTTTGTGGATGAGAGGGGAAAGTGAAGTTGTTAGGTGTGACTCTCAGTCCCTTTGTGGCATGGGTTTTTGGAGCGGGTTCGAACAACACTTTCTCCAAAACAATCGATTATGAGTTCATCGAAGAAGATATTCAAAAAAAGAGCCAGCTGCTATGGAAGTCAAACCTTGTTCACAAGAAGATTCTGGTGCTCTTCCACAATGCGAAGACTGCTTGTTTGTGAATTGATGATTATTGTGTAGTACATCGAAGAGGCATGGGATAGTAAGCACCAAATATCATGCCAAAACATCCATATTACCATCCATTTCTAGCTTCTAGGTTGCCTTTATAGACTACAAGGTAATTCATCCATTCATTCGTTATCTGCTACTTCGGTTTTTGAAAGTTTCAATTACATTTTTTTTATTGTGTCTCTAATATTAAGAATGGGTGACTGCAGCATGTTCCATGTATTTTAGAAGTTTTCAAGGGCCAGGGTAAGAAGCAACATATGGCGGTGGCAAAATCGATGTCAAACTTTGTTTTGTTAGAGGAAGCTCTGCGAACAAGAAACTACTTATCCTCCAAAGAGTATTTTAGATATGAGATAGGCTCATGACGGGAGTTACCAGCAAGAATAAGGATTTGTTGTTGGTTGGAGTATTTTCCATTGTTCTTGTGTCTATGGAGATGATGGTGATGAAGGAAGAATCCGTTGAACTAAGTTGTGGGGCGATCACTTTGGATCTGAGTCAATGTGTTTGATATCTGACATCTGGGAAGGGGAAACCACTCCCTGGTTGTTGCGGAGGTGTGAATAAGTTGGCACCTTTGGCCACCACCACCTCTACTAGGAAGGCAGTGTGGGAATGTTTGATGAAGGCTTATTCCCAATTCCCCAATGTTAATCCAGGTGTCATTTCTGCTCTCCCATTTTCCTACGGTGTTAACCTTCCCTTCAAAGGCTCCCTCCAGAAAGATTCCAACACATACTTCCCTTCAAAGTCTCCCTCCAGACCGATTCCAACACATACAGTTCCTCCCTATTGGAAACATGCCAACGAATTTCCTCATGTGGTCACATGCACATGCACATGTGCATGAATGCAATCTATTTATGAATTCTTCATGTAACTATGTGATCTATTCATGATCGGTTTGTATAATTGAGTGATAGATGTTATATATGTGAGCATACCCATAGAGGTGGAGTACAATGTGAGATAGAGAGCAAAGTGTGTGTGAGGAGAGTATGATTGTATGCCTATGAAGGCTATTGTAATTCTCCCTTGAATAATAAGAAGATCGATAATCGTTGCCCATGGTTTTTTCCTTCATTAGGTTTCCACATAGATCACTGTGTCAATTTGTGGGATTGTTATGCTTGGTTTAATGTGTGTTTGATCTTTCTTGTTTATGCTCTAGTTAATGCTATGTTTTGCTTCCACTACCTAACAAGTGTTATTAGAGCTCAAAGTTGAAGGAGAAGAGAGTGAAAGAGAAGAGAATATGATCGTTGGATTGAAGAGAAGGATAATCGAGCCGAGTGAAGTAGATCAGCCGAAGACGGATTTTATTACATCGTCGCGGGAAGATATTTATACATAGTACGACATCATCGCATGTTGTAGTTTGACAAGGTGCGATAATTTGCATGCAAATCATTGCGGGCTACCCATTAACAAAGTGCGACAATCCCTAATCATCACAGGTGATATGTGCAACAGTCAACAAAAAAAAAAAAGGCTTTTGGTAATAGTATGAAGGTCGATCCAAAAAAATTAAATCTTTTTTGTCTTATTCATAAGACATGGTGGTGACTTATACCCCTTGTCTTATTATAGAGAATCCATTATTAAATAATGGAGGTAAGATTTTTTAGAAGGTGCCTTTGTTTTATAATAAAAGGTAAAAGGGTGGAAGGGGTTATAGTTTTTTAATAAAAGGTTTTTTAATAAAGTTTATATTTGTTTGGGATTTAACCTTAAATATAATAAAATTCCTCCACTATAAAAAGGTTCATTTTTATAAGCAGTGGTTTTGGAGTTGTTTCTACTAATGGCGAAAGTGTAGAGTTCCAAGTTTGAGGTGAAAAAGTTCAGTGGTAAGAATAGCTTTACACTATGGAAGCTCAAGATGCGCGATTTTCTTGTGCAACAAGGATTGCAAAAGGCCTTGGCTGGAAATTCAAAGAAACCGACAAGCATGACAGATGAGGACTGGGAGGATCTGGATGCAAGAGCCCTCAGTACTGTTCGCATGTGTCTGGAAGATGAGGTATTGTTTAACATCGATGAAGAGACGACAACAGTAGGTTTGTGGACCAAACTGGAGAGTATGTATATGACAAATAACTTGTCAAACATAATCTTCTTAAAGAGGCAGTTGCACAGCTTGTGGATGAAAGAAGGTACGAAATTTTTGATCACTCGAATGTCTTCAATACTCTGATTTGTCAATTAACTGCTATGGAAGTAAATTTTGAAGAAGAGGACAATGAAATTACGCTATTGTGTTTGTTTCTTGAGTCTTGGGATCATCTAGTCACAACTGTGTGGTTTAACACAACAAATGCAATTTATTATGATAATGTTGTGGGAGCTCTGATGTGTGAGGAAATGAGGAAAAGATCCAATAATGAAACCTCAACAACGGAGGCAATGGTGGTCAGAGGTCGATCTACAGAAAGAGGGAAAAATCAAAGGGGTACATGAAGGTCTAAGTCAAAAGGAAAGAAGAGTAAGAATAAATGTTGGTTCTGTGGCAAATCTGGCCATCTCGAGAAGGATGGCTGGAAAAGATAGAATGCATCCAAGGAGGACTCCACAAAAGAATCAAAGGAAGCTAATGTAGCTGAAACAAGATCAGGTTCCAGTTCAGGTATGGTTGATGAGGTATTTTCTACTTGTGATGTTTCACATCAACATCAACATTGTTTGTTAAATTCTGGTGCGTCCAACCACATGTGTCTTCATAGAAATTGGTTCTCAACTTACCAATCTATTGATGATGGTGTTGTTTTTATGGGAAATGATTTTTCTTGTCAAATTGTTGGAGTTGGTAGCGTCCGGATTAAAATGCATGATGGTTCTATAAGAACATTAACATATGTAAGACATGTACCTAAACTAAGAAAGAACTTGATATCTTTGGGAGTTCTAGATTTTGCTGGTTACAAGTGTACAACTCAAGGTGGAGTACTGAAGGTGTCCAAAGGCATATTAGTAGTCATGAAGGCAAAGAGGATAGGGAACCTTTATCAACTTGAAGGAAGGAAAGAAGTAAATCAAGTAGTGGTAGCATCTGAAGATCCAACTGAATCTGTTCGTTTATGACATCAACGTTTGGGTCATATGAGAAAGAAAGGGATTAAGGTACTGGTTGATCATAAGTCACTTCCAAGTTTGAAGTTTTTGAATATGAATTTCTGCAAGTATTGTGTTTTTGTAAAATAGTGTAGACATAATTTTAAACAGGAAGGCATATAAAAAAAGGTATCCTTGATTACATTCATTCAAATGTTTGGGGACCATCCCCTACAGTTTCTTTTGGAGGATCATCATATTATGTGAAATTTATAGATGATTACTCTAGAAAGGTTTGGGTCTATTTACTTAAAATAAAAGTTGATGTATTTAATACTTTTAATCAATTCAGAGATTTGTTTGAAAAGAACACTAACATGTCAATCAAGTGTTTAAGGATAGATAATGGAGGTGAGTTCACATCTGTGTAATTTGAGAACTATTGCAAGGAAGATGGGATCGAAAGACATAAGACCAAGGTTTATACTCCTCGGCGGAATGGTGTTGTTGAACGCATGAATAAGACTCTTCTAGAGAGAGCAAGGAGCATGCTCAGTAATGCAAAGATGCAACATGAATTGTGGGAAGAAGTAGTTCTTACAACATGCTATCTGATAAATTGGTCACCATCAACTACAATATATTGTAAGATTCCCGAAGAGGTATGGATAGGTCATTCATGTGATTTTTCAAATATGAGAATATTTGGTTGTGATGCTTATGCTCTTATTTCTAAAGATCAACGTTCTAAGTTAGATCCTAGATCAAATAAATATGTCTTTGTTGGTTAAGGTTGTGGATTTAAGGGGTACAGACTGTGGGATCCTATTTCCCACAAACTCATCATAAGAAAATATGTAGTATTTGATGAATCCTCACTCTTAAAATCAGAATTGGTAGATGTTGAAGTGAGACAAGAACAGATACTACAAGTTCAGTAAATTCAGTTGGAAACTCAACCATCTTCAGAAAGGGAGGACCATGAAGAAGTTCCAAAAGAAGAAGATGAAGATGCAGAAATTATCCAAGAAACTGAGGATATGGCTCGACCATCTCTGAGGAGATCTTCATGGGTCAAGAATCCTCCTAAAAGGTATGACGATTATGTTTCATTTGTGGCTTTAGTCTCTATTGATGGAGAACGTAGTTTTTTTTAGGAAGCAATTAAGGTATCTGAAAGTGCTTAATGGAAGAAAGTTATGAAATAAGAAATGGATGCCTTAGAGAGGAATAAAACATGGGACCTGGTAGAACTTCCAAAGGACAGGAAGGTTGTCGGCTGCAAGTGGGTCTACAAATTGAAAAAGGATGTTGATGATAAAGTCGAAAGGTATAAAGAAAGACTGGTAGAAAAAGGGTATTCTCAAAAGGAAGGTATTGATTTTCATGAGATATTTTCACCAGTTGTGAAGCTTGTTCCAGTTCGTGTTTTGTTAGCACTAGTTGCTTTACTTGATCTTGAGTTAGAGCAACTAGATGTTAAAACAACATTTCTACATGGAGATTTAGATGAGGATATATATATATATGGAACAACCAGAAGGGTTTGTTTAGGATCACAATAAGAGGTTTGTCTGCAAACTCAAGAAGTCATTGTATGGCCTGAGACAGTCTCCCGGGCAATGGTACAAGAAGTTTGATTCCTTCATGGTGAGCCTAAATTTTACAAGAAGTGAATATGATCATTGTGTTTACTTTAAAAGGTTGGAAAATGGCATGTTCATTATTTTGGTGTTATATGTTGATGATATGCTTGTGGAAAGAAAAAGCATGGTTGATATCAATAGTTTAAAGGCTCAGTTGAATAGGGCATTTGATATGAAGGATCTAGGAGCAACAAAATGAATCTTAGGCATAGAGATACACAGAGACAGGAAAAATGGTAAGTTGTGGTTATCACAACAGAAGTATGTGGAGAAAATACTTATGAGATTCAGTATGAACAATCTGAAACCCGTACAGATCCCTTTAGCTTCCCATTTCAATCTTTCTTCAGGTTTATGTCCTAGTAATGACAAAGAAAAGGATTATATGTCTTGTGTACCATATGCTAATGCAGTGGGAAGTTTGATGTATGCGATGGTGAGTACTCGAACAGATATTTCACATGCAGTTGGTGTTGTCAGTAGATACATGGAAAATTTAGGAAAAGAGAATTGGGAAGCAATGAAATGGGTGCTTCGATATCTTAGAGGCACAAGCAGTTATTTATCACCTATGATGGTTCCAGAGATTCAGTTTGTGGTTATGTAGATTCATAGTTTACAGGTGACTTGGACAAAAGGAGATCCACTTCAGGATATGTATTTACTCTTGCAGGAGGACCTATTAGTTGGATTTCAAAGCTTCAAAACATAGTCGCTTTATCCACTACTGAGGCAGAGTATATGGTTTCTTCACATGCATGCAAGGAGGCAATTTGGTTATAGGGTTTGTTGGGTGAGTTTGGAAGGATGCAGGAAAAGGTGAAAGTATTTTGTGATAGTCAAAGTGTTATTCATTTGGATAGAAATCCATCTTATCAGCGTAAGACGAAGGATATTTATGTTAAGTACCATTTTGTAAGACAGGTTGTTGACAAAGGTGGAGTGGCTCTGGAAAAGGTCCATACAAAAGTGAATTTTGCAAACATGTTTACGAAACCAGTTTTGTTAGAGAAGCTACGGTGGTGTTTGGTTTCTCTTGGCTTGCAGAAAAGGTGATGGATTAATTAAGGGAATGATATATCAGGTAAATTGTTATCAAGGTGGAGATTGTTGTAAACATGCCAACGAATTTCCTCATGCAGTCACATGCACATGTGCATGCATGCAATCTATATATGAACTACTCGTCTAACTATGTGATTTATTCATGATTAGTTTGTATAACTGAGTGATGGATGTTATATATGTGAGAATACCCATAGAGGTGGAGTACAATGCAAGATAGAGAGAAGAGTGTGTGTGAGGAGAGGATGATTGTATGCCTATGAAGGCTATTGTAATTCTCCATTGAATAATAAGAAAACCGATAATCATTGCCTGTGGTTTTTCCCCTCGTTGGCTTTCCACATAAATCATTGTGTCAATTTGTGGGATTGTTGTGCTTGGTTTAATGTGTGTTTGATCTTTCTTGTTTATGCTCTATTTAATGCTATGTTTTGCTTCCATTGCCTAACACTCCCTACCTATGTTATACAGTGATTCATATTTTAATTTCCATCGTGTAGGTTTAAATTCCAAATGAAAAGGTACATACACTTGAGTAGTAAATTAAGTATTCAACATATTTGTATATCAAAGTCCCTTGTCTCATCATCAAAGGATGCAATTCAATTCAATTTGATTTCCAAATAAATTGTGATTTTCAAGTTTTTTTTATTGTACTACAAATATTTATTTTTCCGCACTCTTTTCATTGATTGTAGGTCATTAGCTTACCTCACAGAGACATTTTGATTATCATTTATATAGTTTTAGTGATATAAGAATAAATAAAATGTAAATTGTTAAAGTCGTTATGCATATTTTGCATCTCATTCTCATTTATGTAGTTTTAGTTATGGTGGCGTATATGGTTTGGGGATGTACTTGTAATTTATTTTGTTCATTAAAACATAATACAAATACACATAGACCTGCAAAATAAAATAACACAATTACCTAGTTTAAAATTTTACGTTTTTACTTTTATTTGGGTTTTTTTTTCAACTAGTTTTGACCAAAATTCCATCAAAAATTCAAAAAAATGTAGATTTTAGTGGTTGAGATCACATGTTTCAACTGTCCTGAGTTTTAGACTACACCAAAAGAAGATATCGCATCCACAACATTAATGGAAGTGATTTTAACAAAGTACATTAAACTTTTTGGCATAAGTACAATTATAATCCATGTATCATCCTAATGATCTTAATGTCTGTAAAAATTTTGCACAATTCAAGATCAATTCAAATTATAAAGAATTCAATCTAAATCATGAAGTGGGAGTTGATAGGTCTTTTATGAAATATATTAATAGACTCATTTTTAGAACTATTTTTTACAATCTTTTGCATCTTTGGATTGCATTTTCATTTTTCTGAAATAGAAGTTTTATGTACATTCAAAATCAATTTAAAAATTCCATCAAAATTCTAAAGTGGCAGTGGGTAGGTCTAAGTCTTTTATGAAATACATCTTAATAGACTCATATCTAACAACTTGCTATTTTTGTATAAGCTTTTGTATCTTTGGATCTTCATTTTTCTAAAAAAAATAAAAGTTAAAAATTTTTTTGATGGAAAAAAATACCCAAATTCCAATAACCATACAAACATTACTAAAACATAAACAATTCTCTAAACAGTTTAGTGCTCTTACTTAAATAAGTAAGAGTAATAACTTTTGCTTAACCATTTACACGATATGTCATACTTCACATTCATTGGATGAACCAACCTTTTATAAACTTTTCTACTAATAACAATATGTTTTAAAATATTTTTAAAACAAATTCCAAACCTTAAATTGCATGTTTAATGTTCTTTTAGTAATAGTTTTAAGATTAAAATATTCTTTCAAATTTTATTTTAAAACATATTCCAAACCTTAAATTGCATGTTTAATGTTCTTTTAGTAATAGTTTTAAGATTGAAATATTCTTTCAATTTTTTTTATAATAATTTAAGATTTTCAAAACATTATAATTAAAAGCTATGTGTTTAATAATTTTTAATAACCATTTAAACTTTAATCTTTTTTAACATTTTTTAATAATCATTTGAATTTGAATATAAATGAAATTTACTAAAATTTTGAAATATTTTTAATCAAATGAGAAATGAGTTTGTTTAACTTTAAACTAAAATTTTATGTTAATTACAAAACCGATTTTTATGTCTAATTTTTTTTTTCAAAATTTCATTTAAATCATGAAACTTTATCGAATGAATGGGCCATATTTTTTAGGGTTGGTAGCTATGTGTTACAATTGAATATAGTTTAATATTGTGAATGATGATTGTACTGGTAAGTCTTTAAAGTTTAGGATAGGATTAGCAATAGTATGTGAAAAATCAATTTAAATTTAAAATCTTAATTTTAATAATATTTTACATGGTATTCTTTTAAGATCTTTCACATTGTCTTTTTTGTGAAAAGGATCTTCTTCACTATCATCGGTAGTAAATGTCAACTTCTAGGTTATTAGAAACAATGTTATAGATATAGAATGTATTTTGGAATGTCTGATATTGAATTTTTTGTATTTGTGATTTTCTTTAATTTTAATTTTAGTTTATTGTAATATGAATTTTATGAGTGTTACTTCCCAAACTTACATCTTATGTGGTAAATCTTGAAAATACAAGTGCAATCTCAGGGGTAATGAAGAAGAGCTACCCACTCTTACCATAATAGCTCATTCACTTTCTTTAGGCCAACTCTCCTCTAGCACAAAGGGGGGCTTTCCTAGGAAACTATATGATAAACTTTAGAGAATCAATGGATCGATAGATCGAGCCTAATGCCTATCCAACTCTGGCAAAATTGAGTCAAGGTATCGGTCTTATAGGGTTGTTTTCTATTGATGATTAAGGAAACATAGAGATGCTATAACATGTTATAATAATCCTTAATTTGAAGTTTACAATTGCAGAAAAATAACTATGAGTCTCCATTTAAGGTGATCATCTTAGACAAGTAATTGAAATAAGGATGTGTTAGACTTACTATGAGATAAAAAAAAATTGTAATAACTCTTACTAATATGATGGATGGAAAATCGATATATTGAGAAATAAAACAACAAAGGAACATGAGAGGGGGGGGACCCACACCTAATCCCTTCCAATGGAGTAGAATTACTCTTCATATATGGCCCTTAAAACAACTTTTGCAAATACTTTTCAGCAACAATATTCAACAATTTGGGATGAAAACATGATGTATCATATTACAAGAAATAACCCTTAACTTTTCATTTCCTTCACAAGATATTAAACTAATATATTGGAGGGAATATCCTCGCAAATCCAACCATGATTAACAATGGAGAGAGAAAATCCTTATATAGAGTTGAGTTCAATCTTCGTTACACTAAAATAATAATTGAGTGAACTCTAGATCCATGATTTCTCCTAGAAAGAATAATAAAAATCCATGCACAAGTCTCCTCTGGGGGAGCACTTCTCTAGAAATGAATAAATTATGCAACACAAAGATTTGAATGCCACTTTTCCTCATCTTGTGCAAGGAATCCCATTGAAAATGTTCTTGTTTGACCACATAATGGAATTTTTTTATTCCATGTGTGCCTCTCCTAATTGGAAAAATATTCAAGATAACCAACTCCCTTTAAATGATATTGAATGACTTTGTTAAGGGGGCACTTCTCAACATAAATTGTTATTCTCCTTTAGAATGATGAATTAATGTCATGTTTCTTCTTGAGGCTAGGGCACTCTTCCCTGAGTGTGTTGACATCCCTTGAAGAAAGGATCCCCTTAATAAATGATAAAAACCATTGGAAAAAGTAGTTACAACAATCCTCAAATATAGTGTGTCCTACTTGGAATGTGTGCAAGAATGGGATTCCTTCTTAATGAACACAACCTATCCTCCATCAATGCCTCAAGGTGGAACACTACTCCTCATTAAGTGTGCAAATAAGTGTGAACATGAGCCAAGTAGAACCTCCTCTCCTAGGGCACTGCTCAAGAAAAGAGCCAGTCTCCTATATTGACAAAACAATGCCAGGTGTAACACGATAAACTAGGGAGATTCTCAAATCAAGGGGTGAATCCACCTAGATATGCCAACAAGATACCCAAAATAATAAAATTGATTAGTGCACTTCCTCCAATGCAATAACCAACTCCTTAAACAATGGATCTCATGGATATGTGTTCAATAATGACCCCTTTGGTTGTTATAACAACATCAAATGGTGGAGTGACGTCAAATAATGTGCCAAATAATAGATCCATGCGGGGATGGAATTTGACGTCATGTGGGACGTATTTTTTATTTCAACCAGTATTTGACAGGTAGCTAAAAAATCTACACGTCAATAATGACATGCATTAAAATGCCAAACACGTCAAATTGACATTTAAATACATAGATTTCCCGTCAAAATTTATAGTAGGTATTTAGTATTACATTAACCACTTTAAACACCTTATAGGTATTTATTGGTTAAATTTAAATTTAAAATATTTAAATTGTATAATATATATCTTAATATATATTATTATTAATGTTTTATTATTAATATGAGGTTGTTATTTGTCATTGAATATATATATTTTTTAATTTTCAATATTTCTATAATATAGTTATATTAAAGACTGTGACTTGTGACTAGTAATTTCTAAGTATGGTTATCTTGCATTAGTTGGTAGAATTATTTTATAGTAACATATAATAATAATAATGAGATATTTATAGCAAGGCGGCATGGTGAACGATTTTGTTGATGACATTTGGAAAATATTAGTTGAGGGAGTAAATGAACAATGAAGATGCCCACATTCCAAGGGTGGAGCCAGTCTTCTCCACTCTAGCCCCCAAGACTGCCATTTGTAATTGTGAGTGCTTGGGTAATGGATTTTCTCCTCTCTGAAGTTATGGCTTCATGCTAATAAAGTGAAACCCAAACCCTACGAGGATCCAAGGATTAAATAGACGGAAACAATGGCTTCTAGACTTGGGTCATCTAACTCCTCCACCCTTTCAGAGCAACAACAACTAGAGGTACATTCATACTCTGTATTTAAAATCAATGTTTTCTTGTTTTCCATGATTATTTGTGATTCACCATGGTTTTTCCTCTTTTAATGGTTAATCCCTGTGTCATTCATGAGTAATATTTTAATGGTTAATCCTCTGTCATTAATGAGTAGTTACTAAATTACTAGTTACTCAGGGGAAAGAAACTACACTCAAGTTAACCAACTCATTCCAAAATCATATTTATATTTTGAAAATACCCTTTAATTCACTATTTTTCTTGGATTGGTTCTATGTAGGGCACCAGGTCATTTACTATAGTATAGTATAGTAAGTGTTGTTGAGGATAATATTCTTGTTAAATTTAAAAGGAGACATAAATCATATTTCTATTCCAGAAATCCGATTTAATTCATTGCTTTTCTTGAATTGGAAGGGTAGACACTATATTATTGTTAAAGTTTAAATGAGTTATAAATCATATTTCTATTTAGGAAATCCCCTTTAATTCAGGGCTTTTCTTAGATTGGTTCAATCTAGGGTACGAACACAGTCATTTATTTTATAGCATAGTAGAGTGATTGTTGTTGTTGTGGATTAAAGTGAAAAGGAGAAATCATATTTTACCTCTGCAATTATTTTGAATTGTGAAAACATGTGTGATTTGAATATAGAAATTTCAGCATTCCTAAATTAAATTTTGCAATCCTCTGCAATTGGTATACATATTTCAATGTCATATGAGAATAATTTATAATTTTATAATCTTTTACTACAGGTACTGTAGGCATATTTGACCATAGACTTGAGATTGTAAATAAATCTCTACCCTTGATACATATATGCTTAAGCTCAAATGAAATTTCTCTTCTATTGACATTGACCTTCATATACCATAGGCATACATTCCAGCATTGATAACTCTTTAAAACTAGATTTTGGAGCGATGTCTTATGTAATATTCCACAATATTGTTTTGATAATATAAATTAAGTTACAACCTAGAATATCAATGATTTTCTTGAGTTTGTTTTTTATTATTATTTTATTAAAGAAAATTGTATAGTCAAATTACAAAAAAATAGGAAAAAAATTATAACAATGAAATTTTCATATAACATACAAAATAATTTGACACTTATGGTTTTACCTAAAACGTAAAGTGACAGGCATGAAAATAAAATAACCGTCATCAAATTTTCACTTGACAGGCACGGGAAATTTGAAATTCCAGGCCTGGATCCATGTGCAAATGACCAACTCTCCTTAGTCCAAGTGCCAAAAGATGGATGGCCTACGAGGATTTTCCAATGTATGAGGGTTTGACCATATTTATCCTTCAAATATCACCAAAGAAGGAGGGTTCTCTAGAAAATTTTTCACAAGTTGAGCGCTCCTCAAGAAAACCTCTAATTATCTCCAACAAACCATCAAGGATCCCAAGGAAAGCATTCAAGAGTGAAACACAAGAGTTGAGAATTTCTACCTTTTTATGTGGTGGTGTCTAAAGACATTGTTGCACTAAAACACGAGCACACTCCTTGAGAGAAAAAATAAATCTCATGATGATGATAGAACGATCACAAGGATTGTCTATAAATAGGCTTTGGTCAAGGAGAAAACCAATAAGCTTGGGAAGAGTCGGTTGCACCTATCCATAAAGAGAAAATCTAAGATCCTAAGTGGACATGGTAAACCATCAATTTATTCAATCATCGACCCAAAGAATCGGTCAATCCACTTAACCAACAAGGTGAGTTTTATGATGGAACCACATGTTTCCACCCCCCCCCCCC